>JARQOD010006057.1:0-44835 GCA_033576555.1 Oophaga sylvatica | reverse complement strand
ATCTTGTTGCTGAGCTCCAGGATCTTCTTGTTCCTCTCATGGTGCTCTGTGATGGGGCCCGGGCTCCGGCCTCCTGACTCCTGGAGATGGATGATGGGAGTCACACCGCCCCCGATGTCTTCCTCACTATGGTGTAATCCTGTGTATGGAGAGAGACACTTAGGGAGATGAATTCCTTCCCGACTCCAGATCTGACAATCAGTAGAAATCCCGGGATCAATAACCGTCTCCAGTAATCTGGGGCCATAACCGGGAATATTATTACACTCAGGACAGACATCCCGGCCCCTCTACAGCTCTAATAGGGAATCCCCATGACAACTCCTCCGGGCAGAGAGCTCTTACAGTAGAGAATCCTTCTCCTCCTATTCTGGATTTCCTCCTCCCGATGTCGGACTTGTCACATCACACAATGAAGCTGACAGAAATGTAGAAGAGTTACCTCTCCGCTCAGCAGGGAGATGATCTCCAGGGTGAGGTGGAATAATCTTCTGGTGGTCTCATTCCTGTCCTCCTCCATCCTCGGGGTCATTCAGGAGAAGGAGGGATGAGCACTGGATCAGCTGGAGGGATCTCGTCCTGCCGGCGTCTTCATGATGAAGGAGAAGATGGAAAACACAGGGGACGATATAACGACAATCACTAAATTCTGCCAAATATCAACATTTATCAGGAAGAATCTGGAGGAAAAGCCACAAAACTCCACCGCGGCCTCCTCCGCCGATCTGACCGCTCATTATCAGCCTGTAGGTGGAGGACGGTCACCCTGGTAACTACATTGCCAATGGGGGCCGTGTGATGAGGCGGAGACTGTAAGAGAAAGGTAAGCTATAATATACTGATTAGCTATGATGAACCAGGCAGCCAAATTGTGCAAAGTTAGGAACCAACTGATTCAGTCTCTAAAACAGGGTTCCCCAACTCCAGTCCTCAAGGCCCACCAACAGGTCATGTTTTCAGGATTTCCTTAGTATTGTCCAGGTGATAATTGCATCACCTGTGCAAAGCAAAAGAAATCCTGAAAACATGACCTGTTGGTGGGCCTTGAGGACTGGAGTTGGGGAACCCTGCTCTAAAAGAGCTAAAAAGATGCATTTCTGAAAGCCCTGGGGAGGTTGGAGATGTAAAATGAGATCAGAATCATTAGCAGGTCTAGTGGACATGCAGAGGTTAATTAGATCAGCCACAGGGCAATGAGGTGATGACATAACTGGAAACATGCGGTGAAGATGTGTAGCCCAGCTGTGCCTGGAGTCTCATGCCCCAGGGGGATGCACCAAAGGTAACACCCACAGAGACCTGATATGCACACAACAAACCTTCACCATTCCCTAGAGCCACCAGAGGGAGCCCTTTTGCAGTATATAAGGGTAGTGAAGTCATAGCAGAGGGCTCAGTCAGGCAGTCTAGCTGAGAACGAGTCTAGTCTAGTCACCTCAGAGTTGAGAGAGTGTGTCAGTCTACGCCTAGACAAGAGAGTTGTGAGAGAACCTGAAGACTGCAGCTTTGAGCTTAGTTCAGTGTGTGGAGGCTAGTAAGAGTGGAGGAAAATAGCCACTTCAGCCTGGTCAGAACTGAGTCAACTGAGTGCAGTTCAGGAGTAAGCGTGCCGACGCTTTGAGAGCGGTGAAGAGAGAGAAGAATCAGCTAACTTCTGCTAGTGTGCTTATGTTAAGGGTTGAAGTAGGACAAAAGGTGAGTGGAAGAGGAGAAGAGAGTAACAGAGGTTGAAACAGCATTGATAGCTTACCTCTACTCTGAACAACCGGACACCGGGTCCGAGCTTGCTAGAATCTACACGACTAGTGGGAGATACCGGAGACCCTGCGGGACTTCAAGTCGCAGGGGCCACAAGTGCTGATACGTAACCGGGGTCAGGAAGACGGAGTCTAGCAGGGCCCTGCATACAGAGACACTGTTCTATCCAAGAGAAGGCCTCACCACAAAGTCAGCCGGGCGTATAAGTGAAGACAGAGTTAGACTTCATTATATACAGGTCAGAAACTCACACTACAGGAGTAAGGAGGCCCTACACCTACTCAGTGGGAATACTGGACGTGCATCCTCCACCCTGCCAGCATCCCGGGACGTGCCTGCTATCCCACCAGTAAAGGTACAGAAAGAGACTTGTGTGTGTTTGCCTTATTACTCCTGCGGCTGAACTCCCCTTCTCCGTCCTGCACCCCAGCACCGCCATCTACCCTGAGGGACCCAGTCTTGCCAGTGGAAGACTTAACACCTTGCTGCCCAGTAACAACCCCTCAGTGGATCTACCCTGCAGAGCTGGTCACCCTGACCAGGTACCACAGGTGGCGTCACGATCAAACTGTAAATACTTTTATCCCCTGTAAATATCCCCCTTTTTAAGTGAGCGCCCAGGGCCACGGACCGAGCTGTGCTACCCGTGACATCCACCATTGAAGTGAACGGGCTCGGTGCCGAGTACCCCACAGGCCATGGCGGGCGACTCATCTTTTCTGGCTCACGAACAGGATTGTCGTGCCCCGCAGCAACGGATTGATTGGTGCCCGTTGCCACCGGGTACTGTGTGCCTGAATGGACTGTTTTTGTGCAAAAAGACTCTGATTGCTGTTTTTGAGAATTTCCCGCCAATTGTCCGCCATTACCCGCCAAATTGCAGCGCTACGGCGCGAAGAGAAGGAGGCGTACCTGTAGAAAGCGTGCTGAGTCCCGGACACGCCCCCAATGCTGACGTGGCGGCAAGTCCTGTGGAGAGCTTCGGTGAACGCTCTGACGTCAGAGCGCCGGGGACGCAGGTCCTTCTACATCGCTTTGCCCTGCAGAGCGGCAGCCTTCAGAGAAGGTAGGCCACGCTTAACTAGGGGGTGCAGACATGTCACAGCAGCAAGCTGACAGCGCGGTCCAGGCCGACCGTCCCAATGACTTATCCCTCGGCGCTGCCGCGCAGGATGGAAATGCTGGCCTCTCACCAGGTCCTGTGGTTCCGATAGTACCGCTGTCGCTGCCATATCTGCCTGGAGAGAAGTGGCTCCCTCAGTATAGCGGTAAGCCAGACACCCTGTCAGGGTATAAGCGCAAAATATGCAGCATAATGGACATGTACCCTATGTCAGAGAAACAAAGAGCTATAGTGGTAGTGGGACAACTGACTGGTGCTGCAGAGAGGGAAGTAGAGACATGGTCAGCTGCAGACCAGGAATCAGTGCTTGCGATATTCTTAAAGCTACAGACTATCTTTGAGGACCGCACTGAAACAGACCTCCGGATGAGGTTTTACCAATGCTCCCAGAGACCAGATGACAGTATTAGGGACTACGCCTGCCAACTACAGGGGGCCCTGCGAGCTCTCAAACAGGTCAACCCCATAAGTGTCATCAATGAAAATAAAATGTTAAAGGAACAATTTGTACGGGTACTGAGGTCCCAAGCTGAAAGCAGAACTGTGCACTGGTGGTCCTTGGATCATCCTGACGCTACCTTTGATGCCCTAAAGGATATGGCTATAAAAGGACTGCGACCCCTGGAAAAGCCCGAGATGGTAACCCAGTGCCACCCGGGTGAAGCCACTCTAAAGCCAGCAGCATCCACCTTTTCCCCGCTGGTGGTGGAAGCCAAAACGCAGGTGGCGCCCCCTACTGAGTTCGACTGTCTGCGCTCAGAAGTGCGCCAGCTGACCAAAAACCTGGCCACTGTAATGAGTGCCCTGCAACTGCGGAAGGAGGAAAGATCCTGCTAGCTGACTGCCCAGAGGATGTCCCTTGGATGAACCGGATGAGAAGGAGGACGTCGCCCCACCGGAGGAGGACAACGCCACCCCCAGGAGCGACCCCGATCAGCACCATCCTTGCCGAGAGATCATCTGCTACCGTTGCAACAGAGAAGGTCATCTAGCCCGACAGTGTCCTTTAAACGAGCAGATCCTGGGTCCGAGGGCCAACACCCAGGATTAGACTCTTCAGGCCCCTCAGACTGGAACTGCAGGTTTGTGGGAGGAAGACCATACCTGTCCATCATCCTGGACGGGATCGCAATCCCTGCCCTGCTGGACACTGGATCTCAGGTGACCATCATACCTGATGTCCTGTATAATAGGTTTTGGTCCATGGACAGTCTCCAGCCCCCGAGCCCTGACTTTGCTGTGTATGCCTCTAATGGTCTCCCTGTTGATATACTCGGAGCCAAAAACGTGGATGTAAAGGTGGGCAGAGTGGAGCTGAAGGACCAGGGACTCTTAGTAGTAAAACTGTAAATGAGGAAAATGGCTTAAATGTGTTTTAGGTACAAACATTATTAGTAACTGTCTGGGAGAAGTTGTGTTTTTGCTCCAACAACTCGCCGAAGTTGCCAGGCCAAAGCAAAAGGGAGTGATCCAGAGGGAGATCAGGGCCCTGATGTGCCAGCAGCAAGCGAAACTGGCAGATGGTGAGATTGGTAATGTACGGGTAACAGACCCGAACCCCATTGTGATACCCCCAATGAGTGAAATGCTTATATGGTGTAGAGCAGCAATAGGTCTGAGAGGACAGAACTACCAAGCAGTAGTAGAGCCCCATTGTTCAGAACACAGACCTACACTCTGACTGCTAAGAGGGTAGTGGAGGTACATAATGGGAGAGTACCAGTACGTCTTCTCAACTGGGGAGAAGATGAAGTGAATTTACCATGCTATGCCACTGTTGCTAAATTACATACAGTAGATAATAATTCCATTCTCACGACAGAGTCCTTAGCCTCCCGCCAACCAGCGGAGGATAACGACCCAGCAACCCAGGTGGAGGATTGGTGTTAGCAGCTCCATGTCGGGACAGACACCACTCCAGCCCACCAGAAACAGGGAGTACTACGGTGGTACAGGAGTACGCACAGGTATTTAGCAAACACCCACTCGACTTTGGGACAATTAAGGGAGTGCAACACCATATCCCTACAGGCAACCATCCCCCCATTAAAGAGCGGTACAGGCCTATACCTCCAGCACACTACCAGAAAGCCAAGGAGATGTTGCGTGACATGAAGGAAGCAGGGGTGATAAGGGATAGTTGTAGTCCCTGGGCAGCACCTCTAGTCCTAGTCAGGAAAAAGGATGGAAGCATGAGAATGTGTGTGGATTACAGACAAGTGAATCGCATTACACATAAAGACGCATACCCTTTACCACGCATTGAAGAATCCTTAGCTGCCTTAAAAACTGCTAACTACTTTTCCACCCTTGAACTCACTAGTGGGTACTGGCAAGTAGCTGTGGCTGAGGAGGATCGGGAGAAGACGGCTTTCACCACCCTGATGGGACTCTGTGAATTTGACAGGATGCCGTTTGGACTCAGCAGTGCCCCGGGAATGTTCCAGAGAGTGATGGAGAGTTGCCTGGGACATCTCAACTTTGAAACCGTGTTGCTGTACCTGGACGACGTAATTGTGTACTCCAAGACGTATGAGGATCACTTGAAGCACCTGGCGGAGGTATTCGAGTCACTGTCCAAGTACGGGATGAAACTGAAGCCTTCAAAGTGCCATCTGCTCAAACAAAAGGTACAGTACTTGGGACACATTGTCAGCTCAGAAGGAGTAGCGCCAGACCCCGAGAAGGTCACTGCCATCCAGAAATGGCCAGAACCGAGGAATCTCAAGGAGGTGCGCCAGTTCCTGGGACTGACAGGTTACTACCGGAGGTTTGTAAAGGACTACACCAAGAAAGCAGCGCCTCTGCAAGGCCTCCTGGTAGGACAATCCCTCAAGAGCAGAAATTCTCCATTCCACTGGGGTAAAGAACAAGCTGAGGCATTCAAGGAGATGAAGGAGATCCTGACAGGCGATGAGATCTTAGCCTACCCTGACTACAGCCAGCCGTTCCTGCTGTACACTGATGCCAGCAATGAAGGATTGGGAGCTGTCCTCAGTCAGAAGCAAAATGGCCTGGAGAAAGTCATCGCATATGCAAGCAGGAAGCTCCGCCCGACCGAGAGAAACCCAGAGAACTATAGTAGCTTCAAGTTAGAGTTCCTGGCGCTGGTCTGGGCCATTACAGAAAGATTCAAGCATTACCTAGCCTCCAGCAAGTTCACTGCTTACACTGATAATAACCACTTGACACATCTCGAAACAGCTAAGCTGGGAGCCATGGAGCAACGTTGGATGGCTCGGCTGTCGAACTATCAATTCACAATCAAGTACAGACCGTAAGAACGCCAACGCTGATGCCTTGTCCAGATGCCGCATGAGTCCGACATGGAAGAGGAATTGGATGACCTAGAAGAGATTGAGCTACCTGCATTCCACAGAAATGGGATGATCCACGAGCAACAAGCCTGCAGGAGGCAGCATGGTAAGACGTTAAACCCTTTACCTCACCACAGCTGGAAGGAGACCCAGAACAGTGACCCGGTTGTCAGCCGTATCAAGGAGCTGATAACTCAGGAAGGTTCCTCCTTAGAGAAGGATGCGTCTCAGCAAGCAAAGCAGCTGTGGAATGAGAGAAGCCGGCTGTTTATCTACCGTGAGAAGCTGTGCCGAAGGTATGTCAACCCAAGAACCCATGAGATGGTATGGCAGATAGTAGTCCCCAGAACGGACATCCAGATGGTGTTGGAAGCCTACCACGATTGAGCGGGGCACTTTGGCTGGAAGAAGCTGGAAACCCTGCTGAAGTGTCGTTTCTACTGGGTGGGAATGCACAGTTCCATCGAAAAATGGTGTAAAAACTGTGTGTCCTGTAGCCTCCGAAGAAAAGACTACAGCAGCCAGAAAGCACCCCTGCAACCCATCAAGACGACTCGTCCCTTGGAGATCGTGGCCTTGGACCATGTCAAGTTGTCACCCAGCAGGTCGGGATACTCATATGCCCTGACAATGGTGGATCACTACTCCAGGTTCCTGGTGGTCGCCCCTGTCAAAGATCTGACAGCTGAAACAGCAGCAAAGACGTTTCAAGCGTATTTCTGCAGACCCCATGGATATCCAGAGCAAGTGTTAACTGATCAAGGTCCTGCCTTTGAAGCCGAGTTATTTAAAGAGTTCTGTCATTTGTACAGATGCAAGAAGATAAGAACCACACCGTACCACCCCAAACAAATGGTCTCTGTGAAAAGATGAATCACATAGTCATTGATCTGCTGAAGATGGTACCACTTGAGGAGAGGAATCGGTGGCCAGACCTACTACCTGACCTGGTAGATCTGTACAATCACATACCTGTGAGTTCCACCAATTGCACTCCTGCCTACCTCATGCGGGCAAGACCAGGAAAGCTGCCCATGGATTTGGAACTTGGTGTTGTAGAACCAGAAGCTGATGTTACTACTGAAGATTGGGACACGAACCGACAGTAACAGTACAGGAGAGTACAAGCCTGCGTGGAAGATAGTCTCAGTAAAGTAAGGGAAAAACAAGAGGAAAACTACAACAAAAGTGCGCCAGCTGAACCTTTTGTACAAATTGTGCTGAAAAGAAAAAGAAGAATGCACAAATTAGATGATCAATGGGAAAAAGAGCCATATGTCATGCAAAATTCAAAGTTTGACAACAGGAAAACATGCATCATTAGTAGTGGCGGAAAGACTACCACAACTGTATCAAGAGACCACCTAAAACTATGTCCAGATATGTTAAAGCTTCACGAAGAAGAACTTGTTATAGACAAAGAGAAACCAGGTGAAGTCATACACACGGACTTAGGAGATTTTCCTGCAGATTGGCCTTGTATCGGAGACGCTGTGATCATTCCAGTACTTCAATTTTACCAACCGCAAGAAGCACTCCAACGTCAAGTTGAGCCAGTTGTCGCAGAAGGAATAGTTCGAGAGGAACCTGCTCCTGAAGTATCTCAAGAAATAGAGTCTCGAGAAGTGGAGTCTCAAAACGTGGAACCTCCAGATGTTGGGTCTCAGGAAGAAGAATCCCCTGGCGAAACAGAACCGCATCGCCCTGCCGCTAGTATGCTTGCCAGATCCCTAGAGAGGTTAAGGCAGTATTACAGTTTACCGGCACGTAGGACAGACAGGTCAAATGCTACCATACCTGACGCAACACCACGTAGGTCAGTACGCACGACAAAAGGAAAGTTACCTGTTAGGTACCAAGAATAGGCGTAGCAATGTAAACAGTTAACATGAGTCAAAGTGTATAAATGTATATAAATATCGTGTAAATACATGTATATATACCAAACAAGAAAGAAAACAATTGTAACAATAATGAATTGTATGAATAAAATTATCAAACAAAAATGAATAAATCTAAAAATAAAGATTCTACAAAAGTAGGAGGATTTATAGAAAAATATCAAAATTTATTTTATTACATCAATAATAAAGACAAAGATACAGGGTATAAGTGTGAGGAAAACAATATAAGCAACTAACAGAAATTGGCAAAAAATGGATATGATGTTAATGATAAGCCAAATAGACAGGAACGTAGGTTGTAGCATACCCACGGGACCTACGTTCCTGTCTATTTGGCTTATCATTAACATCATATCCATTTTTTGCCAATTTCTGTTAGTTGCTTATATTGTTTTCCTCACACTTATACCCTGTATCTTTCTTTATTATTGATGTAATAAAATAAATTTTGATATTTTTCTATAAATCCTCCTACTTTTGTAGAATCTTTATTTTTAGATTTATTCATTTTTGTTTGATAATTTTATTCATACAATTCATTATTGTTACAATTGTTTTCTTTCTTGTTTGGTATTCTTATTGGTCTAGGAGGTTTTTTCCGTCAGACCACGGAATTCTTTGTTGGATGTATTATACATGTATATATGTTACCTTTAGCAATTGTTAAAAATTCTTGCCTCCCGTAAGGGAAGAGTTCATTTGATATTTAATGTTATGTTGTTGTTAATTTAAAAATTATTTCTTTCAGCCCGGGAGTGCTGATGTTAACTAGGGGGGATGTGTAGCCCAGCTGTGCCTGGAGTCTCATGCCACAGGGGATGCACCAAAGGTAACACCCACAGACACCTGATATGCACACAACAAACCTTCACCATTCCCTAGAGCCACCAGAGGGAGCCCTTTTGCAGTATATAAGGGTAGTGAAGTCATAGCAGAGGGCTCAGTCAGGCAGTCTAGCTGAGAACGAGTCTAGTCTAGTCACCTCAGAGTTGAGAGAGTGTGTCAGTCTACGCCTAGACAAGAGAGTTGTGAGAGAACCTGAAGACTGCAGCTTTGAGCTTAGTTCAATGTGTGGAGGCTAGTAAGAGTGGAGGAAAATAGCCACTTCAGCCTGGTCAGAACTGAGTCAACTGAGTGCAGTTCAGGGAGTAAGCGTGCCGACGCTTTGAGAGCGGTGAAGAGAGAGAAGAATCAGCTAACTTCTGCTAGTGTGCTTATGTTAAGGGTCGGAGTAGGACGAAAGGCGAGTGGAAGAGGAGAAGAGAGTAACAGAGGTTGAAACAGCATTGATAGCTTACCTCTACTCTGAACAACCGGACACCGGGTCCGAGCTTGCTAGAATCTACACGACTAGTGGGAGATACCGGAGACCCTGCGGGACTTCAAGTCGCAGGGGCCACAAGTGCTGATACGTAACCGGGGTCAGGAAGACGGAGTCTAGCAGGGCCCTGCATACAGAGACACTGTTCTATCCAAGAGAAGGCCTCACCACAAAGTCAGCCGGGCGTATAAGTGAAGACAGAATTAGACTTCATTATATACAGGTCAGAAACTCACACTACAGGAGTAAGGAGGCCCTGCACCTACTCAGTGGGATTACTGGAAGTGCATCCTCCACCCTGACAGCTTCCCGGGACGTGCCTGCATCTACCATCAGTAAAGGTACAGAAAGAGACTTTTGTGTGTGTTTGCCTTATTACTCCTGCGGCTGAGCTCCCCTTCTTCGTCCTGCACCCCAGCACCGCCATCTACCCTGAGGGATCCAGTCTTGCCTGTGGAAGACTTAACACCTTGTTGCCCAGAAACAACCCCTCAGTGGATCTACCCTGCAGCGCTGGTCACCCTGACCAGGTACCACAGGTGGCATCACGATCAAACTGTATATACTTTAATCCCCTGTAAATATCCCCCCTTTTTAGTGAGCGCCCAGGGCCACGGACCGAGCTGTGCTACCCGTGACATCCCCCATTGAAGTGAACGGGCTCGGTGCCGAGTACCCCACAGGCCCTGGCGGGCGACTCAAATAAGTATTTGGGGTAGTGGTAAGTGGAAAACAGAGCGGATTTATGGAAGCAGCCTGAGTGCTGTGATTAGATTAATGACAAGACCTGAGAGGAACATTGAGTTCTGTGGGTTCTAATGTAGTTTGGGGAAATGTCCGTTAATGTTGTCATATTGTGTCATTCTATTCTTTGCTCTAAAAACACCTGTTTGTCTCTGCAGTGTGAGGTTACCGTGGATTCGCCCTCTTCCTGCAATATGTACGATGCTTTCTGTGTTTGCATTATGTATAAAAAGCCCCTATGAGAAAGTTCGGGCCAAACCATCGCCAGACACCCCAGCGTTACCATGCCTGTCCCCTGTGTGTGCCTGCGGCCTCCATGCTTCATCTCAGCTGCCTCTCTGTGAACTGCTCTGCTGCAGTATAAACCTCAACCACCAGATTCATAAGAGGATTGTCTACATGTGTAAAGAGCCGCTGCACATCCCCCATACAACGCTGCACGTCCCCCATACAACGCTGCACGTCCCCCATACAACGCTGCACGTCCCCCATACAACGCTGCACGTCCCCCATACAACGCTGCACGTCCCCATACAACGCTGCACGTCCCCCATACAACGCTGCACGTCCCCCATACAACGCTGCACGTCCCCCATACAACGCTGCACGTCCCCCATACAACGCTGCACGTCCCCCATACAACGCTGCACGTCCCCCATACAACGCTGCACGTCCCCATACAACGCTGCACGTCCCCATACAACGCTGCACGTCCCCCTACAACGCTGCACGTCCCCCTACAACGCTGCACGTGCCCCATACAACGCTGCACGTCCCCCTACAACGCTGCACGTCCCCCGTACAACGCTGCACGTCCCCCGTACAACGCTGCACGTCCCCCGTACAACGCTGCACGTCCCCCATACAACGCTGCACGTCCCCTACAACGCTGC
The DNA here is from genome assembly GCA_033576555.1 of Oophaga sylvatica. Lineage (NCBI taxonomy): Eukaryota > Metazoa > Chordata > Amphibia > Anura > Dendrobatidae > Oophaga > Oophaga sylvatica. The sequence continues at coordinate 33,775 of JARQOD010006057.1, read as the reverse complement.
ACGTCCCCCTACAACGCTGCACGTCCCCCATACAACGCTGCACGTCCCCATACAACGCTGCACGTCCCCCATACAACGCTGCACGTCCCCATACAACGCTGCACGTCCCCATACAACGCTGCACGTCCCCATACAACGCTGCACGTCCCCATACAACGCTGCACGTCCCCATACAACGCTGCACGTCCCCCATACAACGCTGCACGTCCCCCATACAACGCTGCACGTCCCCATACAACGCTGCACGTCCCCATACAACGCTGCACGTCCCCCATACAACGCTGCACGTCCCCCATACAACGCTGCACGTCCCCATACAACGCTGCACGTCCCCCCTACAACGCTGCACGTCCCCATACAACGCTGCACGTCCCCATACAACGCTGCACGTCCCCATACAACGCTGCACGTCCCCATACAACGCTGCACGTCCCCATACAACGCTGCACGTCCCCAACACTGAAGCCGCAGTCCCATACAAGGTGCCTCCACATGACAACGCTGATCCCCTCAAAGCCAACTCCCCTCACGATTCACCAACAAGGCACCCAAAACGCTCACCCCCTCACGTATCTCACCGATGCGAACCGAAAATCTGCTGCGCGTACCAATACAACGCTGCACCACCCAGACGAGCTGCCTACATTGTAGCTATACACCTGTGACGTCGCTGCAGTCCATACGAGCTCACGGCAGCATGGAAGACCTGTGGTGACGATCGCTGCATGTCCCCAACGAGCCAGGAGAGATCCGATAAGACCTTGACGTCCCCTACAACGCTGACGTCCCCCATACAGCGCGAGCTCCCATAAAATGCTGAAGACCATCAGCTGCACGTCCCCATATGAATGCTGAGTCCACCTAAACGATGTGTACCTTTTACCATGTAGCCCCTCTCTCACACATCCGTGCCGACGTTGCCCCATGGGATTGCCGCGCGCCAACAACGCTCTAGTATAAAACGTGCCGCCCATCAACGTTTTGCCGCATACTGGTTCTATGCTCCGTTCCAAAAACCGGATCCGTCTCATCGGATCGTCTGGCACGTCCCCGCAATGCGCCGTCCGTTATAAGGAACGCCCCTTAAGTTGGGTCCTACAACGCTTGCTACGTCCCTATAACACTGCTCCGTACACTCCTCCTCGTACACGTTGTAAGGACAAGTGCAGTTCGCGACAACGCTGCAAGTACAAGTGATTCCCCGACATGGATGTCATTACTCCGCAATATCTGCAGGAATCTGTTGCACTTTACTCGCGGAGATACAACGATTGAGTTTACAAGCTGAGACCCATACAAGTTGAGGAACAGCGCATTACAACGCTGCGAAGTCCCGCCATACAAGTGATCCCCCATCACGTCACAGACATTAACATCGGGTGCTAGTCCACATGAACATAGCTGACGACCCATAAATGCAGTATAAGCTTGCACTATCAACGTGACGCCCAATAAAACGCTGCATCCCCATACACGCTGACGTCCCCATACAACGCTGCACGTCCCCATACAACGCTGCACGTCCCCATACAACGCTGCACGTCCCCCATACAACGCTGCACGTCCCCATACAACGCTGCACGTCCCCCATACAACGCTGCACGTCCCCATACAACGCTGCACGTCCCCATACAACGCTGCACGTCCCCATACAACGCTGCACGTCCCCATACAACGCTGCACGTCCCCCATACAACGCTGCACGTCCCCATACAACGCTGCACGTCCCCATACAACGCTGCACGTCCCCATACAACGCTGCACGTCCCCATACAACGCTGCACGTCCCCATACAACGCTGCACGTCCCCATACAACGCTGCACGTCCCCATACAACGCTGCACGTCCCCATACAACGCTGCACGTCCCCATACAACGCTGCACGTCCCCATACAACGCTGCACGTCCCCATACAACGCTGCACGTCCCCATACAACGCTGCACGTCCCCATACAACGCTGCACGTCCCCATACAACGCTGCACGTCCCCATACAACGCTGCACGTCCCCATACAACGCTGCACGTCCCATACAACGCTGCACGTCCCCATACAACGCTGCACGTCCCCATACAACGCTGCACGTCCCCATACAACGCTGACGCCCCACGTCCTCCCCATACAACGCTGCACGTCCCCATACAACGCTGCACGTCCCCATACAACGCTGCACGTCCCCCTACAACGCTGCACGTCCCCATACAATGCTGCACGTCCCCATACAATGCTGCACGTCCCCAACACTTAGGAGCCGCAGTCACATGGAGCAGGAGCCTCCACAGGAACAGCTCTGATCTCACCCCACACTCTCCTCTCACAGATTCACCACAAGCACCAAAACTCCACCAAACCCTCCTGTAATCTCACCGGAATGGCGGGAACCGGAAATCTGCTGCTGGCTGATACCAGAGAACACGAGCTGCACACACCCAGGACGGAGCTGCTGCATTGAGAGCTGAAGGACCTGTGGTGACGTCGCTGTCATGTGACCAGGGGCGGAGCTCAGGAGAGAATGGTGAAGGACCTGTGGTGACGTCACCGTCATGTGATCAGGGGGCGGAGCTCAGGAGAGAATGGTGAAGGACCTGTGGTGACGTCATAGTGAAGGATCTGAGATGACTATGGGAAAGATGTGTATCTTTGTACCATGTTAGGCCTCTTTCACACATCCGTTTTGCGCCTGACGTTGCCCCTGGCATTTTGCCGCAGCGCCGCATCCGGCATCTAGTATGAAAACCGGATGCGCCGCATCGGGTTTTTTGCCGGATCTGGTTCTGTGCTCCGTTCAAAAACCGGATCCGTCTCATGTATCCGGTTTGGCAGCCGTTGACGCCGCAATGCGCCGGATCCGGTTTTGAAGAACGCCCCTTTCTTGGGCTTCCAAACATGATTGGCTACTGTAATCCTATATATACACTGCTCCTACATCCCTTCTTTGACAGGTTGTAGAGGAGCAAGTGCAGTTTTGAGAGAAGAGCAAGTAGCAAGTGATTGGCGAACATGGATGTCATTATCGGCAATATCTTCAGGAATCTGGTGGATTTTACTGCGGAGATGAATCGATTGAGGTTTATAGTTCTGGAGAAGGAGCTAAAGTTTGAGGAGCAGCGCATTAGACGTCAGCGAAGACGCCGCCGTATGTGGATCCACCCCATCACGTCACAGAGATTAACTCGTGGTGTCTATTCCACACTGAACATGGAGCTGCGACAAAATACAGATAAGTTTTTTGCCTATCTGCGGATGAAGAAAGAAAACTTTGATGATTTGCTGGAGCGTGTTAGAGACCAAATTAAAAAATCGGACACCTACTGTCGGTTCTCGATATCTCCGGCGGAGCGTCTCATGGTGACTATAAGGTAAGCTATATGTATTGGATCTGTTTGCTTGAGCGCACTTGTAATTTTATCATTAATTTAACATCACAGGCCAACTAGGAAACCATATCAGTAGCCAAAATTTAGTTATAAAACAGTGTTTCTCATAGATGTGATTATTTTTGGTATCTCCAATAGTTCTAGCTGAGTTCTGGTATGTAATGCTGCGTTTCTGAAATTATTTGTATTTTCTATTTTGTTTTCAGATTTCTGGCAACTGGTGAGACGCTGGCATCGCTCCATTTTCAGTATCGGATGGGAATCTCCACACTATCCGGCATAATAAAGTATACTTGTCGTGCTCTGTGGGATAGTTTGGTTGGAGAATTTATTCCAGAGCCAACAACAGAGCGGTGGCTTCAAATAGCGGACCAGTTTCTACTCATCTGCCAGTTCCCCAATTGCCTGGGCGCCGTTGATGGAAAGCACATCCGCATTCAAAAGCCTAAAGGAACCGGATCAGAATTCTTTAACTATAAAAAGTATTTCTCTATCGTCCTGATGGCTATTGCAGATGCGGAGTACAAGTTTATCGCGGTGGACATTGGGTCTTATGGACGGTCTAATGACTCCCAAGTCTTTAAACTATCTGCTATGGGCCGTAAACTGTATGGAAACAGTTTTCAGTTTCCCCCCCCTAGGCCACTGCCTCAAACCTCAGGCCCACCGATGCCATTCGTGTGTGTAGGTGATGAGGCATTCCAGCTGTCCCAACACCTCTTGAAGCCGTACGCCAGCAGAGGATTGACACATACAAAGCGGATATTTAACTACCGCCTCACAAGAGCCAGACGGGATGGTGGAGTGTGCCTTTGGCATTATGACAGCAAAATGGCGTGTCCTTTTGACTGCAATTAACTTGAAGACCGAGACTGTTGATGATGTAGTGAAAGCGTGCGTGGTCCTCCATAATTTTGTCCTAACCAAGGAACCAATTTCTCTGGAGGACCACAATCAAGAAACAACTTTGCACGACTACAGCAACATTACCACTCGCAGTACAGTCGCGGTTTCAAGAATGAGGGACAAGTTTGCCCAATACTTTGTGTCACCGGAAGGTAGTGTTGACTGGCAGGATGACAGAGTGTGATAAATGTATTGTTTATTTTAATAATTTTCTTTACCCACAATAAACCTTTAAAAGTTTACTTGTCTACCTTCTTGTGTGTTTTCTACTGTAACCTTTTTGCCATAGTTGTATCCATGGCTGTTTGACAAAAGTATTTCACATTTTCTCCCAAAAAAGTGTACATTGTAGGCCATGGTTCCCCAAATCCAGTCATCAAGGCCACCAACAGGTCTTGTTTTCAGGATTTCCTTTGTATTGCTCAGGTGATAATTGCCTCACCTGTGCAATATAAAGGAAATCCTGAAAACCTGATATGTTTTTGGTGGGCCTTGAGGACTGGAGTAGGGGAACCCTGTTGTAGGGTATAACCTAACAACGACACAATTTTGTGAAAAATATAATATACTTTGCATACTACACAACCCGGGACACAATTTTGGGAAAAAGGTTGCATTTATGAACCTTTTAGCCAAAGTTAGGTGTACCTGTATAACAAATGTAAAACAACATCCTATAAATAAAAGACAGACAACAATGTTCCAAAAATTAACAATTTATTGAACCAAAAGGTTTTTTTAATATAAATTGTATCAAATGAGGCCTTTTTGCCCAATTTTTCAAGTTTAAATAAACTATTTTTAATAAATAAACTTTATTATTTTTTTTAAACTTTATTTCTTGTTCAACGTAATTATTTTTTTATACTTTATTTTTAAACTTTTTTTTTTCCAACTTTAATTTTTAAAATAAATATATATGTATACACAAACTACAGGTCAGTGTAGTGTGGGGTGGAAATACTGCTGGAGGGGCTGCGGGACACTTCGACCGTGGGAGTGTGGAGGGACGACCGGGATGGTGGTGTGGAAGGAACAGGAAGAGGTGAAGGGGTGGAAAGAGTAAAAGAATGGGAAGACAAGGCAGAAGAGGTGGGTGGTGGTGGAGTGGAGGGTTGGGCAGGAGGAGCAGGTGACATGGTAGGCAATTGGAAGGGGGAAGGAGATCGGTACGAGGTAGAAGTGTGGTACGGGGTAGGTGGCTGGTAGTGGGTAGGTTGCTGGTACTGGGGAGGTGACTGCAGTTGGGGAGGTGGTTGGTACTGGGGAGGTGGTTGGAATTTGGGAGGTTGATGGACCTAGGGAGGTGGGTGGTATTGAATAGGAGGGGGAGGAGGGATGGCAGGTGGAGGGGGGGGAAGATGTACGGCGGCTGTAGGGGGGGAGGTGGAGAACGACTGGGGTGGATTGAGGATGGGAGAGAACCTGCACTAGAGCAGCGTGGCATGTGTGCATCACATACATCTGCTGGTCATAAGATAGCGGATCTATGCGCTCCGCAACCGACCTAAAAAAGCTGTGGTTCGGGGATCCTCTTACCTCTGACCGCACAGTTTCCAGAAGTGTCTTCACCTCACCAACTAGGGAGGTTATCTGACTAACGCCTGCGGCAACTTGTTCAGATACCACCTTAAGACAGTTCTGGAAAGATGCGTTCATGTGTAAGAACTCGGGCGCATAGTTCTTTTCCTGACCCTCTGACGCTGCCGCCCAGTACCCGCAGCTGTACTAGAGGTGGCAGGGTCAGAAGGGTGGGGTAAAGGGAATGCTATATCCTGACCAGCAGATTCATGTAATGCAGCCGGCCACGCTGCTCCAGCGCTGGTGGAGGGGACTGCGGGATCAAATGTGTGGGAAGGTGCAGATGTGGAGGGTTGGTCGAAGTGTCCCTCGGTGTCGGTCTCGTGAGGGATCGCTCTAGAAGGCGCCAACTCTGCGGACGCCTGAGTGCTGGTCACCGTGCTGTGGAATAAAGAGAAAACATACAATGAATATACAGATGTGGAATGGCCCTGGCTGCAAAAAAACATTGGATAGATGTTAACATTTGATGGTAATATTTACCTTCTGGTGACCATGGTTTCACGCAGGAACGCCAGAGCTCGTGCGTACTTGTACTTGCTCTGGCGTCCTGAAGAACCACTCGGGGCCCTCATCTCCTTGTTGAACTCCTTCTTAAAGCGATCCCTCACAGACCGCCACCGCTTCACAATTCTCTCCCCTGAAACGAGAAAGCACACATTGGTTATTATACAACATCAGTGTTTCCCAAACTTCAGTCCTCATGTCCCCCAGAGGTCATGTGTTCAGTATTTCCATAGTGTTTCACAAAAGGAAATCATGAAAACATGAAGCGTGGGTGACACGATGACAGAAGTTTTGTAAACACACCTTTACAGTCAGCAACATGAACTATACTTACGGTATTTAGTCTGGGACCTAGGATTGAGGTCCTCCCAGCGCTCCACCATTGCAGATGCCACTTCCTCCCAGAGCCGTCGTGTCACTGTCTGATCCGAATGCCGGCGGTCCCCCATGTTCCACAGCGGCTCCCTTTCTCGGACCAGATCGATCATTAGCTCCACATCCAGGCCCTCCTCCGTGTCCAAGTCGGGAGCACGCTGTGAAGCCTGTGAAATTAAATAAGAAAAAACAGAAAATTACCATACACATAATTTGAAAATGTAAAAATTATACATGTTAAACTTGAAAAATTACTGCAAAAAAAATTGGAGATAACACGTTTTGTAAAAATTAAAAATTTTAGAAAATGCTACCAAAAATGGTAGATAGGTAAAAAATTTTAAAAAACAAAAATGACATTTTAATAAAACGGCCCAAAAAAAAAAAATTTACGTTTCAAAAATAAAAAATATGAAGTAAAATAAAAAAAAAAAAAACTTACACGTTGAGAACCGCCGACAGTCTCACGACGACGACTCTGGGAGTCGCTGGAGGAACCCTCTGTTGGCTCCCAGATTCAAGAGACTAAAATGAAAATAAAAATTAGGATATTGGCAGGTGTTGGCCGCTGTTTGAAGTATGTAATAAATGTTTTTCTATGTGTTGTGTGTAGTGTGATGTTGTGTTTCTGCGATAGATGCAGGATACTTACGAATTGTGAGCCCACTCCGGGTATCTCTCCACCCATCCTCTTCCTCTGGGAGCTCCCCGTCATCTTGCGATTCCTGTTAGTAAAAAAAGACAATCAAGACATGTAGCCCACAGATGGATTGTGGATAGAAAAAAAAAATAGATATTTTTACCGCCAATTCCTGATGATGGGTAGGAGGGCTCCCAGAAGAAGATGTGTCTTGCTCTGGCTCAAGTGGCTGGGAGGGAGGAGATTGCGATACTGCTGCCGCCGCTGCTGCTGCTGACGCCGCCGTTTCCGCCAATGCCGCCATTGCGGCAGCTGCAGCAGCTGTTTGACGGTCTCTGCTGTGGAAGAAACAAAAAAAAGGGACAGTGAATATATTTCTATATTCCTTGTCCCTGGCTGAAAGAGAAAAACAAACATGTAATTTTTTAGGGAAATGGGGTATGTAATATTTACTTTCTGCTGGCTTCCCTCCTAGCCCGCCTCTCCTCCTCTCTTCTTTCTGCTGGCTCTGCCGCTGCCTGTTGTTGACGTCTTCTGCTGTTGAGTAAAAAGGGACTGTGAATTTACTATTCCTTGGCCATGGCTGAAAGAAAAAAACATGTAATTTAGAGCAAAATGGGGGATGTCATAGTTACTTTCTGCTGGCTATCCTCCGAGCTTGGAGCTCCTCTCCTCCACTCTCTTGGATTTGCCCTGCATCGGCCGCCGCCTCCTGTTGTCGTTGACGTCTTCTGCTGTTGAGTAAGGACACAAAAAGGGACAGTGAATATATGTGGATTCCTTGTCCCTGGCTGAAAGAGAAAAACAAACATGTAATTTTTAGGGAAATGGGGGATGTCATATTTACTTTCTACTGGCTTCCCTCCTAGCATCCAGGATGTCCTGCGCCCTTTCAGCTGCAGCATCAATTCTTCTGCTGTGCAATAAACAGACAAAAAGGAACTGTGTTTATATGTATTGATTGTCCCTGTTTTAAAATATAAGATTTGATCAAACATGGAGAGGATTGAGCTTTATGTTTTACAGAAAACAACATCCAGTCATTAATTGGAGCCATAAACAGTACCAGGGGGAAACACTATCCCTGCCAAAGAAAAAAAAGAAAACACGATACAGTACCAGGGGTAACCACCCGATCAAAAAAAAAAAAAAAAAATGTAAAAAAAAGATTATGATAACAAAAACATGCACATTTCAGATAGGAGCATGAGGAGAAAAAACTGTCACAGGCCCAAAAAAATTTTGGAAAAAGTAAAACACTAGATCAACATTATGATACTAAACACATGCACATTTCAGATAGCAGCATGAGGAGAAAAAACCATCACAGGCCCCAAAAAAAAATTGAAAAAAATAAAACACTAGATCAACATTATGATACTAAAAACATGCACATTTCAGATAGCAGCATGACGAGCAAAAGCATCACAGGGCCCAAAAAAAAATTTAAAAATAAAACACTACATCAACATTATGATACTAAAAACATGCACATTTCAGATAGTTGCAGGACAAGCAACCACATCACAGGCCACAAAAAAAAATTTAAAAAAATTAAACACTACATCAACATTATGATACACAAAAAATGCACATTTCATATTGTCGCAGGGAGACCAAGCACATCACAGCAAAAAACAGTACCAATACATCCACATTATCAATTAAACACATTCACAACAGTAGCAGGGGATACACAATATAACTTCCCAAACATGCGTATTTAAAACACTACCAGGGGGACCCACCCCATCATCGGAAATTACATTTCATACAGTACCAGGGGAACCAACCCCATCACAGAAAAAACATGAATTTCAAAATGTCCCAGGGTGGGTGGCAAAAAAATGCAGTAGCTCACACAGCGTTGGTGACATATGCATTGGAAAATTTGGGTTGGGGGGGGCTCATATTTACCGTCTGTTGTCCTGGCGCTCCATGCTGCTGGCTGCGGATCCTGGTGGTGGTTGGATGCGTCTCTGGTTGGATGCGTCTCTGGTTGGATGCGTCTCTGGTTGAATGCGTCTCTGGTTGGATGCGTCTCTGGTTGGATGCGTCTCTGGTTGGATGCGTCTGTCTTGCTCTCTCATGTGCATGTGTCTGATGTCCCACTGCATGCTTTTTTATATGTTTGCTGAGGGCTGGTATCTGTTTGCTGTGGGATGGTATCTCAATTAAAAAACTGGATGCGGCCACCGGATCCGGCTCTTGCCGGATGCGGCGCATTGCGGCGTCCATAGACTTTCATTGTAACAAAAGCCGGAAGCGCCGGATCCAGAGCTTCTGGCTTTTTCGCCGCAGACAAAAAACGTGACATGCAACATTTTTGCCAGACGCCGGACGGCGACCAGACACCGCATCCGGCAAAAACCGAACGCGCCGCAGGGACATGCGGCGCCATCCGGCACTAATGTTAGTCGATGAAAAAAAAAACGCATCCGGCATTACATTACGCCGGATGCGGTTGGACAAAAAAATGCCGGAGGGCGCCGTCAGGCGCAAAACGGATGTGTGAAAGAGGCCTCAGCCAGTAGATAGAAAAATATTTAGAATTAAGCTACAGAACAATGAAATAGAGACATCCCTGTATCAGAAGCCAATCGACTGTCCGACATACCTTAAATGGGACAGTTTCCATCCAAAACACATAAACTATTGTATACAGCCAAGCCATCAGTTACAACCGTATATGTTCCAACCCCATGGATAGAGATGAACACCTTGGTCGCCTCAGAAAGACCTTTTTAAATCAGGGCTACCATCCAAGAACAATTGAAAACCAAATTACAAGAGCCACCAGAATATCAAGGAATCACCTGCTACATTACAAAACTAAAGAAGAAAATAACCGGGTGCCTCTAGTGGTCACCTACAATCCAAATCTGGAGATGCTAAGAGGAGCTGCACGGAAACTACAACCTTTACTACAAAAAGATGCCAGATTACAATCCATATTTCCAGACCCCCCACTAAAGCAGCCCCCAAATCAAAGATGCATCATTGTCAGAAGCTCCCTGTCCTCCCCAACAGCTGCAGGAACCTTTCCTTGCAACAAGAAGAAATGCAAAACCTGCCCATTTATAATGACCACGGACAAGATAAAGATTCCCAACTCCCATCAGGACTACAAGATACCAGGTACTTTCAGCTGCCTCACATCTAATGTGGTGTACCTAATTTTATGTACTAAATGTCCAACTGGGGGTCTGTATGTGGCAGAGACCGGGCAAAAACTGAGAACAAGGATGAATTCTCATCGCCACACAATAAGAGAAAAGAGAATGGATCTACCTGTGGCAAAACACTTCTGCATCCCCGGTCATAGCATGATGGACATGAAATTACTTGTACTGAAAGCTAAATTTAAATCTGAAAGAGACAGAAAAGTTTGGGAATATAAACTCATAGTGACCTTTGATACACTCAGTGCGGGAATGAATGTGTCACATGGATTTTTGTCTTTTTACATCAATTAAGGAATTTGCTCTTCAGACCTTCTGGGGCATCACACAACACAGAACCAGACCCCAATCAGAGGACAATAAACCTTTCACTCCTTATCTATGAACCGTTTCAATATTTATGTTCATCTCTATCTCCCATAATGACAGTTCTGCTTCACGTCACTTGTCTTATCTATTGCATTGTTTCTGTGCTGTGTTGTGTATAAATATGTGATTCTTCAGATCTTGTATTAGTCTTTGCCTGATGAAGAGACCTGAGTAGTCTCGAAAGCTGCAATTTGTTACCATCTTTTCAGTTAGCCATTAAAAGGTATCAACCACTGAGGACTCTCAATTCTAAATATTTTTCTGAGATCACTATTCAGTCATGTGACAATGATGACGTCACCACAGCGCCTCCCCATCCTCGCAATGCAGCAGACACTTGTTGTCTCCTGTGAGATTCTCCCCGGCCGCTCTGGTGTAGACGGCTCAGCGGTGACAGGAGGAGATTCCGGCAGCTCCGGTGTAGAAGGCTCAGCAGTGACAGGAGGAGAATGGAGGAGATTCCGGCAGCTCCGGTGTAGACGGCTCAGTGGAAACGGGAGGAGAATGGAGGAGATTCCGGCAGCTCCGGTGTAGATGGCTCAGTGGAGACAGGAGGAGAATGGAGGAGATTCCGGCAGCTCTAGTGTAGACGGCTCAGCGGTGACAGGAGAATGGAGGAGATTCCGGCAGCTCCGGTGTAGACGGCTCAGCGGTGATAGGAGAAGAATGGAGGAGATTCCAGCAGCTCCGGTGTAGACAGCTCAGCGGTGACATGAGGAGAATGGAGGAGATTCCGGCAGCTCCTGTGTAGATGGCTCAGTGGTGACAGAAGGAGAATGGAGGAGATTCCGGCAGCTCCGGTGTAGACGGCTCAGCGGTGACAGGAGGAGAATGGAGGAGAATCCGGCAGCTCCGGTGTAGAAGGCTCAGTGGTGACAGGAGGAGAATGGAGGAGAATCTGGCAGCTCCGGTGTAGACGGCTCAGCGGTGACAGTAGGAGAATGGAGGAGAATCCGGCAGCTCCGGTGTAGACGGCTCAGCGGTGACAGGAGGAAAATGGAGGAGATTCCAGCAGCTCCGGTGTAGACGGCTCAGCGGTGACAGGAGGAGAATGGAGGAGATTCTGGTAGCTCCGGTGTAGAGGGCTCAGCGGTGACAGGAGCAGAATGGAGGAGATTTTGGCAGCTCCGGTGTAGAGGGCTCAGCGGTGACATGAGGAGAATGGAGGAGATTCCAGCAGCTCCGGTGTAGACAGCTCAGCGGTGACAGGAGGAGAATGGAGGAGATTCCGGCAGCTCCGGTGTAGACAGCTCAGCGGTGACAGGAGGAGAATGGAGGAGATTCCGGCAGCTCCGGTGTAGACGGCTCAGCGGTGACAGGAGGAAAATGGAGGAGATTCCGGCAGCTCTGGTATAGACTGCTCAGCGGTGACAGGAGGAGAATGGAGGAGATTTCAGCAGCTCTGGTGTAGACGGCTAAGCGGTGACAGGAGAATGGAGGAGATTCCGGCAGCTCCGGTGTAGACTCGCTCATCACTAGTCCTGTCTCTTCTCACTGGCAGATATCACTGTGAACAGGGGACTTGCAGTTCTCTGTTCTCCAGATGCGACTGTTGGGCTTGGAGTCCCCAACTGGTCCAGGACTCTGGCGTCCACTTTTATCAGAGCTCTCCTCTGGGTGAGCTGTAACATTCAGCTCCTTTCCCACGAGCTTCTCTCCACACGTCCTCTCTTGTCACAGTCTACAGACAGACTCCTCTAACTCCTCCCCAAGCCAGAATGTTCCAAGGATGCTCCCTTGAAATCAGGTGTTAGAGCTCCACCTTCTGGTCTGGAGTAGGAAAAGTGTTGCATGCTGGGTGTTACCTGGCAAGGGGTTTCCTCTTTGTTTCCAGTCATGGCATCACCCCTGTGAAGGGATCAATGCCACTGTGGCAACCAGACTCCTGGGGTGCCACATATTCATGTGCTGATGGTGGTTCTGGTGCTGTATTTATGTACTAATGGTGGCTATGATCCTTCCAGCAATCCTTAATTTGTCAGATGGGACAATAGGTCATTATAGGGTGTTGTAAGGTGTGCACAGGGATCTGTTTATGCCCTGTGCTCCTTGCCCACGTTCCTGGTAAAGCGGGTACATCCCATATGTCTAGTAATGTTGCTATAACATGTATTGCATTGTACCTATGTTTATGTGTTGTGAAGATATAAGGACAGTGTAGGACTTAGACCTGTAGGGGGAGCACAGTAGAGTAGAATAGGGAATCAGACCAATAGGCTAATTAGGAAGGGTTAAGAAAGAGTAGTTGGGGAGCTTTCTGGAGTTAGTGACAACCGAGAGGAACGAAAGTACAGTCGTGTCTTGGTTTAAGCCAAGGAGCCCAGCAGTCCAGGGCCTATGAGCTGACAGTCACATGGTGGGGGAGGAATATCAGGGCAGCCTAAAAATGGTAGCTGCTAACTTCGTGGGAATAACCCTTAACGTCCGAGGCCTACCGCCTGGAAAGTATGGGAAGCGCCATCCTTCAACTTCGTCTTCAGAGAGGGAAGCGGGCAGGGAACTCCTGAAGCGGGTTAGTCTGATCAGTCAGGAAGCTGCGGTACCGGCGGACACGGTACAAAAATGGGATATTCCTGGAGGAGTGAGGGTCAGTACAGGAAACAGAATGATTATATCCTGAGAGGAATCTTGTGCTGTTTCTGTAACTAAACTGGACGAGCTGAGTAAAGTTGTCTTGCTGAAAATGAACTTGGACTTTGACTATCATTGCGTGATGTTGAAATAAAAGTACCCCCTGCCATGTGGAGCGGACCCTGACCTACAAGTGAGTGTGTGTGGCCCAGCTGCGCTTGGTACACATGTTTCCTGGAGAGTGCACAGGAAGGTAATTGTAAAAACCTGATATTCATTCACGCACACTACCCAACACTACCTCTAGAGGCATCTTAGACTATTTAAGTTAGTGTGACATAGCAGAGGGTGGTGAGTTGAGAGAGGAGTTGGTTGAGGAGTGAGGAGAGTTCAAGTGTTCAGTCTTGGAGTGAGTGGAGAGAAGACTGATTCCTGACAGAGCTAAGGTAGTTCATCTTGAGCCAAAGTGGAGGCTAGTACGAGTGGAGGAAATCACTCTAGCCTAGTCAGAGCTACATTTGAAGCCGTTATCTCAGCACAAGCTGCCTGTGTTCCCTAAGAACGTGGAAAGTGACTCTCGGAGCTACAGCGTGTATACAGTCTGACGGAACGTCCTGTGAGCTGCTCTGGACAGAGTTTAGAAAGGAAAGAAGGAAGGGGACTACAGCAGTTATAACATCGAGTCAACTGAGAGCAGGTCAGCGAGCATTTGAAGGAAAGCTGACAACTACACCTACTGCTACCCGTGCTTATGTTAAGGGTAAGAGCAGGGCGACAGGCGAGTGGTGAAGAAGAACAAGTGACTTAGGTGACAGATCACCTTTACTAAATTGACCGGACACCGGGTCCGAAGCATTGCTAGTACTTCACGGCTAGTGATAGAAAATCCGGAGGCCCTGCTGGACTTCAAGTCGCAGAGGGTAGCCCTAAGTGTTGATACGTAACTGGAGTCAGGGAGAACAAGGACTTTTAGCAAGGCCAAGCTTAGAAGGACTTCGTTCTTGCCAACATCTGAGCATCAGAGACAGAGAAGACTCTACCACAATGTCAGCCGGGCGTAGCTGCTATAGTAAGAGTTAAGCTTGACTTTATGCAAGTTAGGACTCACATACATTTCAAGGAGAAAGGAGGCCTTAAACCTGCTCAGCAATTCCCTGAATGTGCATTCTCCAACCTGACCAGCTTCCCGGGACATACCTGCAACATCTACCAGTAAAGGTATGGAAAGAGACTGAACTGTGTGTGACTGCTTATTTACCCTGCACCATCATAGACTTTGAGGGAACAGTCCCACCTGTGGGGGACTTAACATCTAGCTGCCTAATAACATCCCCTCAGAAGATTTATCTTGCAGCGCTGGTCAAATTGATCAGAAACCACAGGTGGCGTCACAAACTATTACTAAAATCCCCTGTAAATATTCCCCCCATTGTATGAGCGCCCAGGGCCACGGACCGAGCTGTGCTACTTGTGACATTCCCCATAGACTTCAATGGGCTCGGTGCAGAGTACCCCATAACCCTGGTACCATGTGCGACTCAAGTGGACTACAATGTGTTAATGTGACGGGGAGCCAGGGTGTGCCACAACTGCCACCGTTAGCCACGACTACCGCCCTGGGCCCGTTGCAGGGTCAGTGTGCTGTCCGTTGTACATGGACAATTTAAAGTCTAAACATACAGCCACCTGAACGAGGCATATCCAGTATGTTAGCCAAACAAGAGTTTGACTAAAGCCACTGTTATATGTCTGCCACTCAGTATATGGAGGCAGGACAAAGAAACATGAGTTCTTTGGCATCGTGAAGAGATTTTACTCAGTGCAACCGTTACCCACAATCTTTCCCAGTGGATGTGAGATAACAGTTCCCAGGCATGCAGCTATTAAACTGTTCCAGACGGGATTGATTATAAGGTTTTAATCAAGCTCCTTTCCAGCACATAATCACTTCCAAGACTTCTGCCGACATCATGTTGACAGAACAGTGGCTTCGCTTCCACTCTGCTCTGTTGATGGGGTGTGACTGCCATTGTCAGGACTCGCATCCAGCACCCCGCTGCCTAACTGCAGGAAGTCAGCTGTCATTCATCATGATGTCACCTGTCATGTTGCATTGAGAAAGCAGCCCAGAAGGAAGAGCTGCTCTGTTGATGTGGAGCAGCTGAATCGCCGGCAGGAGCGGTCAGCGATTGCTCTGAGTTGGTGTAGGGTAGAACAGGCAGGAAGTTACCAACTACTTGTCTGTTAGTATATTACTATTACCAAAAAACTATCCAACAGGTATGAGCACTTTTAGTCTGACTTACCAGTAGGGGGTGTCACCACATAAAGTGCCTAGGGCAGCATTAATGTAAAATACGGCCCGAGCACAATCCTAATGAGGTCATTGGAGCTTCAGACAAAGGGGGTTCGATTACAGGTCTGGATAGTGGCTTGTATGATCTGGAGGTTAAGAACAAACAATACTAATACAGTGCCTTGCAAAAGTATTTGGCTCCCTGGAACTTTTCAACCTTTTCCCACATATCATGCTTCAAGCATAAAGATACCAAATGTTAATTTTTGGTGAAGACTCAACAAGACAAAATTGTGAAGTTGAACAAAATGTATTGGTTATTTTCAATTTTTGTGGAAATACAAAAGCTGAAAAGTGGGGCGTGCAATATTATTCGGCCCTTTAACTTAATACTTTGTTGCGGCACCTTTTGCTGTGATTACAGCTGCAGTCGCTTGGGGTTTGTCTCTATCAGTTTTGTACATCGAGAGACTGAAATTCTCGCCCATTCTTCCTTGGTAAACAGCTCGAGCTCAGTGAGGTGGATGGAGATCGTTTGTGAACAGCAGTTTTCAGCTCTTTCCACAGATTCACGATTGGATTCAGGTCTGGACTGTGACTTGGCCGTTCTAACACCTGGATACGTTTATTTGTGAACCATTCCATTGTAGATTTTGCTTTATGTTTGGGATCATTGTCTTGTTGGAAGACAAATCTCCGTCCCAGTCTCAGGTCTTTTGCAGACTCCAACAGGTTTTCTTCAAGAATGGTCCTGTATTTGGCTCCATCCATCTTCCCATCAATTTGAACCATCTTCCCTGTCCCTGCTGAAATAAAGCAGGCCCAAACCATGATGCTGCTACCACCATGTTTGACAGTGGGGATGGTGTGTTCAGGGTGATGAGCTGTGTTGCCTTTACGCCAAACATATCGTTTGGCATTGTTGCCAAAAATTTTGATTTTGGTTTCATCTGACCAGAGCACCTTCTTCCACATGTTTGGTGTGTCTCCCAGGTGGCTTGTTGCAAACTTTAAATGACACTTTTTATGGATATCTTTGAGAAATGGCTTTCTTCTTGCCACTCTTCCATAAAGGCCAGATTTGTGCAGTGTACGACTGAATGTTGTCCTATGGACAGACTGTCCCACCTCAGCTGTAGATCTCTGCAGTTCATCCAGAGTCAT
This sequence comes from Oophaga sylvatica, assembly GCA_033576555.1. Taxonomy (NCBI): domain Eukaryota; kingdom Metazoa; phylum Chordata; class Amphibia; order Anura; family Dendrobatidae; genus Oophaga; species Oophaga sylvatica. The sequence continues at coordinate 16,808 of JARQOD010006057.1, read as the reverse complement.
CATGGGCCTCTTGGCTGCATCTCTGATCAGTCTTCTCCTTGCTTGAGATGAAAGTTTAAAGGGACGGCCGGGTCTTGGTAGATTTGCAGTGGTATGATACTCCTTCCATTTCAATATGATCGCTTGCACAGTGCTCCTTGGGATGTTTAAAGTTTTGGAAATCATTTTGTATCCAAATCCGGCTTTAAACTTCTCCACAACAGTATCACGGACCTGCCTGTTGTGTTCCTTGGTCTTCATGATGCTCTCTGTGCTTCAAACAGAACCCAGAGACTATCACAGAGCAGGTGCATTTATACAGAGACTTGATTACACACAGGTGGATTATATTTATCATCATTAGTCATTTAGGACAACATTGGATCATTCAGAGATCCACAATGAACTTCTGGAGTGAATTTGCTGCACTGAAAGTAAAGGGGCCGAATAATATTGCACGCCCCACTTTTCAGTTTTTGTATTTCCACAAAAATTTAAAATATCCAATAAATTTCATTCCACTTCACAATTGTGTCCCACTTGTTGTTGATTCTTCACCAAAACTTAACATGTGGTATCTTTATGTTTGAAGCATGATATGTGGGAAAAGGTTGAAAAGTTCCAGGGAGCCGAATACTTTTGCAAGGCACTGTATATACCGCACTCTAGATGGAGATCCTACTGATTCTTTCATACTCCTTACATTGTCTTTTGGAGGAGGATTTGGCATTGGGTGCACTTAATACCAAATAGGATGATTAATGGAAAATCCCCCACAATGTCCGATATTTTACATATTACCACAAATGGTAAATAAATCTTTCCTCCACCCTTGTGACCTGTTATAGCTGTGTGGGTTCACTGACGGACAAATTATGTAAACGGTTGGATAAATGTCTCCAACCTCTAGTCAGGAGACTTCCCAGTTATATAAAGGACGGTAAGGAGGGGATAAAGATTACGGCAGATATTAATTGGTGGAATGATGAGTTGGCTGACGTGATGTGAGTGCACTCTACACTTCACATCCTACGGGTATAATTTCACTCACAGAACAAATGAATCAATAAACGTCTTATTCATCAGAAGTGAAAGAATTTCTTGTTCTGGTTACACATTGTTTGAAACATAATTCTTTTATTTTTAATGTAACTTATTTCCTAGTTACAGAGTTGCCCAATGGGTGCAATGTTTTCATCCTCATTAGCATTTTTCTGGGGTGGTGGAAATATAAATACATTTATAACGATGTTAACCCTTTTATGTCCGCTGTCCACTGGTATGGACGCTTCATTGATGACATTCTCATCACCTGGGAGGACAATGTGGCGTCCATACCACTGTTCATCGTATACATTAATGTAAATCATTGCCATCTTACATTTACCCATAATATGCAGACGTCTTCCATAGGCTTTTTGGATATATTCTTGAGGGAGATGTTGATGACACGTATTCACACTATTATCTACAGAAATCCCATAGTTGGGATTTCTACACTACATGCACTGATCTCTCTTCCCAGACACCTCATTCATAAATTACCTGCTGGTGGATACATTAGAGGTAAACGAGTATGTAATGATAAAGATACGTATGATCATGAATGTGACAACATAGATCGGAGATGAACCCAACCAGGACATAAACCTCACATCCTAAATACTGCAAAAATCAAAGCGATACAAAAACCAGAGATAATGACGTGATGCTATAGCGTTGCCTTGATGGTCTTCATGGAGACCCCAGGCCACAAAATGGCCGCGGGGTCCTGCAGGGAAGATAGCTTGTGCTAAGAGCTGATGTTGACATGCCTCCTTCCCTGCCTGTCAGATGCTGATGTGATAATCTGCAGTGCAGAAGCATTGCAAAGTATCAGATCAGTGATCTGACACCATACAGTGATGTCCCAGGATAGGACAATGTAAAAAATGGGCTCCATTTTCTCCTTTTATCCTTGTGAAAATACAAAATTTGGAGCTACAAAAGATTTTTGCTGGAAAAATGTGATTTTTTTTTTATTTTCATGGCTTAATGTTATAAACTTCTGTGAAGCACCTGGGGGTTCAATGTGCTCATCACACATCTAGATAAGTTCCCAAAGGAGTCTAGTTTACAAAATGGTGTCACTTGGGGGTTTACATAGTTTAGGCACATCAGGGGTCTCCAAAGGCGACAAGGCATCCTCCAATTATTCCAGCAAATTTTACATTAAAAAAGTGACATGGCGCTCCTTCCTTTCCAAGCCCTGCTGTGCGCCCAAACAGTAGATTTCCCCCCCCCCCCCATATGGGGTATCGGCATGCTCAGGAGAAATTGCACAACAAAATGTATGGTCCATTTTCTCCTGATACCCTTGCAAAAGTAAAAAAAATTAGGTCTAAAAGAAAATTTTTGTGAAAGTAAATGTTTAATTTTTCCTTCCACATTCCAAAAATTCCTGTGAAGCACCTGAAGGGTTAATAAAATTCTTGAATGTGGTTTTGAGCACCTTGAGGGGTGCAGTTTTTAGAATGGTGTCACTTTTGGGTATTTTCTGCCATATAGACCCCTCATAGTCACTTCAAATGTGAGGTGGTCCCTAAAAAAAATGGTTTTGCAAATTTTTTGTAAAAATGAGAAATCGCTGGTCGACTTTTAACCCTTATAACTTCCTAAAAAAAATTATGTTTCAAAAATTGTGCTGATGTAAAGTAGACATGTGGGAAATGTTATTTATTAGCTATTTTGTGTGACATAACGCTCTGATTTAAGGGCATAAAAATTAAAAGTTTGAAAATTGCAAAATTTTCAAAATGCTTGCCAAATTTCCATTTTCACATATCAAAGTCATATCAAAGAAGTTGTACCACTAACATGAAGTACAATATGTCATGAGAAAACAGTCTCAGAATCAGCGGGATTTGTTGAGTTATAACCTCATAAAGTGACAGTGGTCAGAATTGTAAAAATTGGCTTGGTCAGGAAGGTGAAAACGGGCTTCGGGCGAAGGGGTTAATTGCCACCTGATCTTTCCAACATCTGATTTGTCGGTTGACACCTATAAGGGTGTATAAAATGGTTTGAACACAGAGTACATGGTATATTTATGCTTTGCCTGAAGGAGCAAGAACATCTCCAAAACAAATACTAAATAAACATTTATAAATTACTTAAATTCTTTAAATTCAGTTTGGCAGTGGGTCAGTAATGGTGGGGGTGGCATTTCTTTGGAGGTCCGCACAGCCCTCCATGTGCTCGCCAGAGGTAGCCTGACTGCCATTAGGTACTGTAAGCTTTTCAGGGATTTAGCTCTGGGATCGCCGTCTTGGGGAGACGGAGTGGCATAAAGAGACCATTCACAGACAGTGGTTCTGTTAAAAACTGGCCGCAACCAGTTTTATTAAAGTCCACAGCAAACAGAACATAAATTAAAACAAAATCATAAACATAAAGCCTAGGCGTGTCCCGCCACTAATTACACTTAGATAGATTACCCTTTCTATCCGGGTCCAGACTCTAATAGCCTGTGCCCAAAACAACACATATGTTCAGTAGTTACCAGCGTGCAGCTCACATGAGGCTCCAATGGCGTCTGAAGTCAGATCCAGACTGAGAGATAGAGCCCCCTCTGAACTTCTCAAGCAGGTACTTATGGCTGCCTAATTAAGCAGCTGTGTTCACTCCGGGTTGCACTGAAAACCTGTCCCAGATAGGAATGGAATGAACACCGCACTGACAACCTATTTTATGCGCCCCAGCTAAGAAACCTGGGCGAGATATACACGCCGTCCAGTACGCACCCCTTCACTGTCTCACATATCCCCCCCTCTTCTCCAGACCGGAGGACTGGTCAGAAACTCCGAAGAGACAGTGAACTCTGGACAAGGCATCAGCATTACCCTGTAATTTCCCAGGTCTATGCTCAACCGAGAAATTGAACTCTTGAAGTGAAAGGAACCACCTTGTCACCCTGGCATTCCTTTCCCTGTTCTGCTTCATCCATGTCAGAGGAGCATGGTCTGATTGCAATTTAAATCTCCTACCCAAGAGGTAATACCGTAGGGAGTCCAGCGCCCATTTGATTGCGAGGCACTCTCGCTCCACAATGGCATAATTTTGTTCAGCCGGTGTCATTTTTCGACTTAGATACAGGACTGGGTGTTCTTCACCCTTCACGACCTGTGATAACACCGCCCCTAACCCCACATTAGAGGCATCAGTTTGAACAAGAAACTCTTCCCTGAAATTAGGGGTGACCAGAACTGGTCTTTGACACAAAGCCATTTTCAACGACAGAAATGCTTTTTCTGCCTCCGGATTCCAATTTATCATTTTGGACTTCCCCCCTTTTGTCAGGTCAGTCAATGGGGCAGCAATGGAGGCATAATTTGGTACGAATCTGCGATAGTACCCAGTGATGCCCAAAAATGCTTTGACCTGTCGTTTTGTGAGGGGTACAGGCCAGTTTCGAATTGCCTCTACTTTATCGATTTGTGGCTTGATCAGCCCTCTGCCAATCACATAGCCCAAGTACTTGGCCTCTTCTAGGCCAATTGCACATTTCTCTGGGTTTATGTTCAGCCCAGCTCCGCCTATCGAGTCTAGGACGGCTTGTACCTTAGCGAGGTGGCTCTCCCAATCAGAACTGAAAATTACCACATCATCCAGGTAGGCAGCTGCATAGGCTTGATGCGGGCGTAGGATCTGGTCCATAAGCCTCTGAAAGGTAGCTGGGGCTCCATGCAACCCGAATGGCATCACCAGATACTGAAACAAACCTTCCGGGGTTGCAAAGGCCGTTTTTTCTTTTGCCTCCTCAGATAGGGGTATCTGCCAGTACCCTTTTGTCAGATCGAGGGTTGTAATATAACGGGCACCCCCTAACCTCTCGATTAGCTCATCTACCCGTGGCATCGGGTATGCGTCAAACTTTGACACTTCGTTCAACTTTCTGAAATCATTACAGAACCTCCAGGTTCCATTAGGTTTTGGGATCAGAACAATCGGGCTACACCACTCGCTTTGGGCCTCCTCAATGACCCCGAGGTCTAGCATACGTTTGATTTCAGTAGAGACTATCTTTCTGCGGGCTTCTGGAATTCTGTACGGTTTTATTTTGACCTTAGTACCGGGCTCAGTCTCGACATGGTGTTTTACGAGAGAAGTCCGGCCGGGCAAGTCAGAAAACCTCTGCCGATTTTTCTGCAGAAACTCCCGTACTTCCTGTTTTTGGTGCACGGACAATGTCTCACCAATGGTCACAGGAGGTAGAGATGGTTTTACCCCTTTCTCTACTTCACCCGAGGCCAACAATGCCTCTCTGTCCCTCCAGGGCTTGATCAGATTGATATGATATATCTGGTAGGGCTTCCGTCTCCCGGGTTGGTGTACTTTGTAAGTAACCTCGCTCACTTTTTGTACGACCTCGTATGGACCATGCCACTTGGCCAAAAACTTACTTTCCACCGTGGGAATTAGAATTAAGACTCGATCCCCGGGATTGAAAGACCTAATTTTTGCTGACCGATTATAGACTCTGCTTTGAGCTTCTTGGGCTCTCTGCAGATGATTCTTCACCAATGGCATAATTTTAGCCATCCTCTCTTGCATCTGGGCAATATGCTCTATAACACTCTTGTATGGAGTTGTCTCGGTTTCCCAAACCTCCTTGGCTATGTCCAGCAAGCCCCGCGGATGCCGACCATACACCAACTCAAAGGGAGAAAATCCCGTAGAGGCCTGGGGAACCTCTCTGACCGAAAACAATAAGTAGGGTAACAGGTAGTCCCAGTCCCTCCCATCTTTCTCTACTGCTTTCTTTAACATATGTTTTAATGTTTTATTAAAACGTTCAACCAACCCATCCGTCTGGGGGTGATACACAGATGTCCGAATGTGCGAGATTTTAAGCAACTTACACAGTTCCTTCATCACTTTGAACATAAAAGGTGTGCCTTGGTCCGTGAGGATCTCTTAGGAATTCCTGTCCTGGAAAACATATGAAACAGTTCCCGTGCAATATTTTTAGATGCCATATTTCTTAAAGGGACCGCCTCGGGGTACCGGGTTGCATAATCAAGGACAACTAAGATGTATTGGTGTCCCCTGGCTGATTTTACAATAGGACCTACCAAGTCCATTGCTACCCTTTCAAAGGGGATTTCTATAACCGGCAGCGGGATTAATGGACTCCGGAAGTGAGACACCGGAGCATTTATCTGACACGAGGGGCAGGTTTTACAATAATCCTCCACATCTCGATAAACCCCGGGCCAGTAAAACCTCTGAAGAATTCTTTCCTGGGTTTTGTCCATCCCCAGGTGCCCACCCAGCACGTGGTTATGGGACAAACCTAACACCATACTTCTATATGACTTAGGTACCAGGAGCTGACTCACGGCCTCTCCCTTTACTTTAGTGACCCTATACAGCAGGTCATTGTTCATGGCAAAATGGGGAAATTTTTCATCAGAGCCGGGCTCTTGTGGGATCTCATTCAGAACAGTTATATTCTCCCTGGCATGTTTAAGAGTGGGGTCTTGCAATTGCTCACTCCCAAAATTGCCACGGGACACCGGTAGGTCAGGGACATTCTGTTCTAGAGAAACATCCTCCCCCTCCCCCAACATCACCTGAAATGGAAATTCATCATTTTTTTTACAGTCATCATCATTATCAATATCATTATCATGATTACTATCAGCATCAGCATCATTATCATGGTCATCATCATTATCATGATCATCATCATTATCATGGTCATCATCATTATCATGGTCATCACATAAGTTTAACGGCCCACTAGCCTTGTGTTCCGCCCCTCGGGACTGCGCACCCTCAGTAGGAGCTTCATCACACTGTCCAGCAGAAAAAATTTTTTCCAAAGACCCCAAAACAGCGGAAAGTCACGACCCAATATGGCGGGATGCATCAAGTTCTTCACTACCCCCACTTCATATGAGATCTCCCCGAGTTTTGTGACGAAGTCTGAGGAGGTTACTGGGTAGACTTTGACGTCTCCATGTATACACACCACGCTTAGGTACCTATCTGTGACGAAGTTCCCATCAGCCAGACTAGCATGTATTAGAGTCACTCGACTTCCTGAGTCGAGTAGGGCCTGTACTGGGCACCCATTTATCACGACCTGACACAGCTGTGGGCCAGTCTCCTCGACTAGGGTGGCCACGCACACGGGCTCGGCGAGGAACGAGAGAGACTGTCCAGCGTCACAGTCCATAGGTTCCCCCACTAGTGGACAATTGGCTGAAATATGACCTTGTTCACGGCATCTCCAACACTGTCTCAGGTCAGGGTGTTCAGACGGGGAGACCTTCCTAGGTCTGGGTTCTCCTGGTAGGTAAGTATCACCCTTCCGCTCATACATGTCCCCTCGGGGCTGACCCGGACTATCAACAGCCCCCCTTGCCCCCACAGCTGGAACCCTCTTACCGGAAGATGACGGAGGCCGGGTATTCCGAACTGATGATCGCTCGGACGGCTGGTCACGTAGATAGTCTTTGGTGGCGAAATACCTTTCTATTAGGCTGACCAGTTGATCGGCATCTTTGGGGTCTCCCTGTCCGACCCAGAGCTGGACCTCAGGGGGAAGGGCCCAGATGTACCGGTCCAGCACCACCTTTTCAACCATTTGGGCAGGGGTGCTGACGTCAGGTTCCAACCACTTTTTTACCAAAGAAATCAAGTCATACATTTGTGAGCGGGCAGGCTTGTCTCGCCTGTATCTCCAGTTATGGACTCTCCTGGCACGGACTGCCCTCGTCACACCCAGGCGGGCAAGAATCTCCGCTTTCAACTTAGTATAGTTTTTGCTGTCCTGCTCGCTGAGGTCAAAATAGGCTTTTTGGGGTTCCCCAGTCAGATAGGGCGCGACCACCATAGCCCATTCAGATTGTGGCAGATTCTCCTTCTCTGCCAGTCTCTCAAATATAGCCAGATATGCCTCCACATCGTCATGAGGCGTCATCTTCTGCAGAGTCTGTTTTACCGCCTTCTTTACAGAGGATAATGCCGGTAACCCGGCGTCTTCATTCGGGGACGAGGTGCTAGGAGTTTTTTTTAGTGCTGCAACCTGCTCCAGTAACAACCGGTTGGTTTCCTGCTGTTGCTGCTGGCTCTGCTGGGCCTCTAGGTGTTGTTGCTGCATGGCCTGCTGTTGTTGCTGCATGGCCTGCTGATGTTGCTGCATGGCCTGCTGATGTTGCTGCTGCATGGCCTGCTGGTTCTGGGCCAGCTGCTTAACGAGCTCCTCCATACTGCCGGACATCTTGGGCTGGCTGACAGCCTTCACCCAAGACATATACACTTCACAGTCTTCTCCACAATAAGTTCAGTTTTGCGGTGCAGACACCTTTTTTTTTTTTTTTTTCAAAGTCTTCAGCCACTGTGCTGCCCGCATTCTCCACCAATTGTAAGCTTTTCAGGGGATTTAGCTCTGGGATCGCCGTCTTGGGGAGACGGAGTGGCATAAAGAGACCATTCACAGACAGTGGTTCTGTTAAAAACTGGCCGCAACCAGTTTTATTAAAGTCCACAGCAAACAGAACATAAATTAAAACAAAATCATAAACATAAAGCCTAGGCGTGTCCCGCCACTAATTACACTTAGATAGATTACCCTTTCTATCCGGGTCCAGACTCTAATAGCCTGTGCCCAAAACAACACATATGTTCAGTAGTTACCAGCGTGCAGCTCACATGAGGCTCCAATGGCGTCTGAAGTCAGATCCAGACTGAGAGATAGAGCCCCCTCTGAACTTCTCAAGCAGGTACTTATGGCTGCCTAATTAAGCAGCTGTGTTCACTCCGGGTTGCACTGAAAACCTGTCCCAGATAGGAATGGAATGAACACCGCACTGACAACCTATTTTATGCGCCCCAGCTAAGAAACCTGGGCGAGATATACACGCCGTCCAGTACGCACCCCTTCACTGTCTCACAGTACCGAGATGAGATCCTAAGACCCCATGTGAGACATATGCTGGTGCGGTTGGCCCTGGGTTCCTCCTAATGCAGGACAATGCCAGACCTCATGTGGCTGGAGTGTGTCAGCAGTTCCTGCAAGATGAAGGCATTGAAGCTATGGACTGGCCCGCCCGTTCCCCAGACCTGAATCCGATTGAGCACATCTGGGACATCATGTCTCGCTCCATCCACTGTCACGTTGCACCGCAGACTGTCCAGGAGTTGGCGGATGCTTTAGTCCAGGTCTGGGAGGAGATCCCTCAGGAGAACATAAGCAACTTTTGTACACAACAAAGTTTCAATGAGAATATTTCATTCATTTAGATCTAAGATGTGTTATTTGAGTAGTGTAGAAGCACACACGTTTCAAACCTTGCGGTTGTTAATCATTGCATGCAATAGAAACATCATCCTCAACCTTATATAACCCACCCTGTTAGGTCAGGTGACCAAGGTAGCCGATCATTGGTGCCTGATCGCAGCTGTTAAAAGAAACTCATTAAAACACAACTAACGATGTCTTCAAAAAACCTTTTTAACACTCTATGTCCTGGAAGGCAAAAAAAAAAGTCATTCATAATGGTATGTCAAGTCATGTCTTACATTCATGCCCAATGGGGCTCTAGCTTGTAGAATATATATCCACCAAGATTCCATATTGAGGAGTTTTCTATAGTGATCCCCGCCTCTTAGTGGTTTTAAAACGTTTTCTATACCTATAACTCTACAATTTGCAGTATCCCCATCGTGGAATGATGAAAATTGCTTAGAAGCCGCTGAACATTAACAACCATTTTGTTGGCGGCATCTGATAAGTGGCGCCTTATTCTCACTTTAAGTTGATTTGTTGTACAACCGACTATTGTAAATTACGAGATGTACAAATTATTACATACAGATCATACTCAGTGTCACAATTTATACATTTATTAATTTTATATGATCTATTTGTTACTGTAGAATAAAATTCCTTAGTATTTCCCATGTGATTGCAGCATGTACGTCCTCTATGTCTGCACTTATATGATCCCACCGTGTGGAGCCAAGTGTTATCCATATCCATCTGTTGGTTTAGATATAGACGGGGAGACAGGAGATTTCCCAGAGTAGGTGGAATATCTGCCGGGATTAAGAATTTTCTTTGTCATTTTGATGTAACATGGGGATGTATTTTTGTATACTCTCCTTAATTTCGGAGAACTGTGGGCTATACCGAGTAACAAATGAGACCGGACGGTGAGCAGAGTCTTTTTTTTTTGTAGTTTTATTTTTATCTTTCCACATGTCATCTCTGTTGCTATGTGTTACTACAGTTCTTGCCCGGTCCATCATCCACGGGGCGAATCCTCGTTCTCGGAGTCTATTGTTCGCTTTCAGAGCTTCCTCATTGAAGGTGACGTCCTGAGAAGTATTTCCCCTGGATAAATTCGCCCAGTGGGATATTTTTTATTGTTTGTTTTGAGTGACAAGATGTAGCATAAAGTGTGGAATAAGTGGTTGCACTTTTCCTAAATGGGGGAACTCTAAGTTGCTTTGGCAAAAAATTCAAAGAAATATCAAGAAAAATCAATTATTTTAGTTTGGGTGTTAAATGTAAAATCCAAATTCATATCAGTATGGTTCATCCATGTCACAAATTCTGCGGCTGCCTCCTCTGTCCCCTCCCATATTAGGAGGAGGTCATCAAAATGATGGCCATACCACCCGATATGGCGGACGCAGCCGAGGAAATAAATGCCACCTCCCAAATTGCCATGTAAATATTCGCTATAGACGGTGAAAAGCCTGCGCCCATTGGGGCTCCGTTTCTGAATGTAAAAAATGCCATTAAACGAAAAATAATTGTGTGATTACAAAAATTCTGTAGCCCTTAAGACAAATTCTTTTATGGACACAGTATAATTACTATATAATTTTAAAAAAAGAGCCAAAGATTTAATCACCAAGGTATGTGGAATACTGGGATATAGGCCAATGACATCGCATGATAACCATATACAATGTTCTGGCCAACATGAACCATCCACGGATGAAATTACATGTTTGGTGTCTCTTAAGTAACTAGGAATATTTTTTACCAAGGGGTGAACATACATATCTAACCATCAGGGGCGCACCTACCATGAGGCAAGTTGAGCTCTCTGCCTCAAGCGGCGCTGCGTCCCTGAAGAGAGGGGGCGGCAGATTCTCCTCTCCTGCATCTGCTCCTGTTGCTCATATAGTGCTGCTCTGTGCGCACAGGACCTGTGATGAGGTCACAGGAGGGGAGGAGTCAGGTGTCACATGATCAGGGGCCTCAGTGTATGCAGGTTGTCATGGTGCTGGATGAGGGAAGTTTATGTGTGGGGTCAGGAGGGGTGTACAGGGTGGATGTAGCAGAGCCATGTGTGTACGGATCGGAGCCGTGTGTGTATGGGGTGTGCGGAGTGGAACCGTGTGTATACAAGATGTACGGAGCGGAGCCACGTGTATACAGATGTACGGAGCAGAACCGCGTGTGTACGAGGTGTGTGTAGCGGAGCGCGTGTTACGAGTGTACAGATCAAAGCCGCTGTGTACGAGGTATTTGGAGTGGAGCCGCGTTTGTACGAGGTGTGCGGAGCAGAGTCGTGAGTGTACGAGGTGTGCGGAGAGGAGCCGTATGTGTAAGAGGTGTACGGATCAGAGCCGCGTGTGTACGAGGTGTGCGGAGCGGAGCCATGTGTGTAAGAGGTGTACGGATCAGAGCCGCATGTGTACAAGGTGTGCGGAGCAGAGCCGTGTGTGTAAGAGGTGTACGGATCAGCGCCGCGTGTGTACGAGGTGTGCGGAGCGGAGCCGTGTGTGTAAGAGGTGTATGGATCAGAGCCGCGTGTGTTGTGAACGTACTGGAGACGACTTCGGAGCTGAAGCTCCCTCTGATGGTTGCTGAGGGTATTGAACCTATGTTGAACACCAAGAGTCCTACACCTGCAGTTGACGAGTGGTTGTCAGGTGATACTGACTGGCCTGATATAAGTGAGCTGACCTCTCATGATCCTCGCCGGTGATCAATTGTTTTTCCTGGTCTAGGTTGGAATTCAGCTTGCTTTTCTGCTGTCTCCTGCTTGCATTCAGATAAGTCTCTTTCAGTTTTTTTTTTACTGTGGTTTGAATTCCTTGCTTTTTGCTGCATTGCTTTTTGTCTTCTGCCGGGTCCCCTTTGGGGGGCTTTGGCTCATCTCTGTTCGTTTTTTGTATTTGTTAATTTGCTCAGTTCTTGTCATATTTTACTGCTGGGTTGCTACGTGTCCACACCAAAAATCTGATATAGGTGGTCGAGACCGTGTGGTCTCAGTATTTTTGGATTCAGAAGTGTTGGAGTTTTTCCTAGGGTTTTTCTGGGTTGCAGACAGTATTCTCTCCTGTGCTGTCCTATCTAGACAGTTTTGGGCCCCAAAGTTTGCGCAATCTATTTTCTGTTTGTGTTCATATTTTCATCTTGTCTAACCGCCATTATATGTCTGGGGGCTTCCTATTCTTTTGGGGTCTACTCCGGGACAGTTAGCTTTCTTCTTTACATCTTCAGGGATAGCTATCTCTCCGGCTGTGACGAGGCGTCTAGGGCTCCGTATGAACGTCCCACGGCTGCTTTTAGTAGTGCGGTTAGTTTAGGGGTCTGCAACCTATTAGTTTCCAACCTCTCTGGTGTTAGGCTGCCTATGCGGTTTTTTGCACCTGCCTCCTCAGCTACCTAAACATAACACGCGTGTGTACGAAGTGTGCAGAGCGGAGCCGCGTGTGTACGAGGTGTGCGGAGCGGAGCCGCATGTGTACAAGGTGTGTGGAGCAGAGCCGCGTGTGTGCGAGGTTTGCAGGGTGGAGCCGCGTGTGTATGAGGTGTGCGGAGCGGAGCTGCGTGTGTATGAGGTGTGCGGTGCGGAGAGGCATGTGTTGCGAGGTGTGCAAGGCGGAGCCGCGTGTCCAAGGTGTGCAGAGCAGAGCCGCGTGTGTACGAGGTGTGCGGAGCGGAGCCGCGTGTGTAAAAGGTGTACGGATCAGAGCTGCGTGTGTACGAGGTGTGCGGAGCGGAGCTGGATGTGTATGAGGTGTGCGGAGCGGAGCCGCATGTATACGAGGTGTGCGGGGCGGAGCCAGCTTGTGTACACAAGGTGTGCAGAGCGGAGCTGCGTGTGTATGAGGTGTGCGGAGCCGTGTGTGTACGACATCTGCGGAGCTGTGTGTGCGAGGCATACAAAGTGGAACAGTGTGTGTATGAGGTGTGCGGAGCCGTGCGTGTACGAGGTCGGTGTATGGTGGGGAGCATTCATACCTCCCAACCATCCTAGATCCAGCAGGACAGTCCTGATTTTGAGAGTCTGCCCCGCTGTCCCAGCTGGGAGCTTACTTTTCCCGCGGACACAAAAGTACACGGCGGAGCCCCGAGGAGCACTTTAAAACTCACGCGTGACATTCCACCGAAAGTGATGTGCTGGAAGCTGACCGGAAATGAGGTAATTTCGGGAGGAGATTGTGACGGAACCATGGAGTCACTTCAGGAATGCTTCAGATCCATCACCGTGTCCTCCTCCGACAGCACGGACAGCGGGATCGCCTTGGAATCGGGGATGCTGGTCATGTGAGTGGATCATGATATGTCCTGCATCGGGAGGCTAAGGTGGGCATTAAAATGGGAGCAGGGCTGCTGTATTATTTTTACAGAATCTTTCTTTCTCTCTCTCTGTTCTTTCTTTCCCTCTCTATTCTTTCTTTCTCCTCTGTTTCTTTCTCTCTCTGTTGTTTCTTTCCCTCTCTAATCTTTCTCTCTGTTTCTGTCTCTGTCTCTCTTTCTTTCCTCTTTCTTTCTTTTCTTTCTTTTTCTCTCCTTTCTTTCTTTTCTCTCTCTGTTCTTTCTCTCTCTGTTCTTGCTTTCTCTCTCCTATCTTTCTTTTTTCTCTCTCTGTTCTTTCCCCTCTTTCTTCTTCTTTCTCTCTCTGTTCTTTTCTTTCTCTTACCCTCTTTCTTTCTCTTTATTCTTTCTTTCCCCTATTTTTTGTATGCTCTTTCTTTCCCCTCTTTCTTTCTCGCTGTTCTTTCTTTCGTCTCTTTCTTTCTCTTTGTTCTTTCTTTCGCTCTGTTCTTTTTCTTTCCCCTCTTTCTTTCTCTCTGTTCTTTCTTTCACTCTCTTGTCTTTTTCTTTCCCCTCTTTCTTTCTCTCTGTTCTTCCGTTCTCTCTCTGTGCTTTCTTTCTCTCTCTGTTCTTTCTTTCTTTCCCCTCTTTCTCTCTCTGTTCTTTTCTGTCTCTCTGTTCTTTCTTTCTCTCTCTGTTCTTTCTTTCTCTCTCTGTTCTTCCTTTCTCTCTCTGTTCTTCCTTTCTCTCTCTCTGTTCTTTCTCTCTGTTCTTTCTTTCTCTCTCTTTTCTTTTTTCTCTGTTCCTTCTTTCTCTCTGTTCTTTCCTTCTTTCTTTCTCTCTCTGTTCTTTCTTTCTCCATTTCTTTTTTTCTCTCTCTGTTCTTTCTTTCTCTCTGTTCTTTCTTTCTTTCTTTGTTCTTTCTTTCCCCTATTTCTTTCTCTCTGTTCTTTCTCCTCTTTCTTTCTCTCTCTGTTCTTTCTCTCTCTCTGTTCTTTCTCTGTTCTTTCTTTCTCTCTCTGTTCTTTCTTTCTCTCTGTTCTTTCTTTTTTCTCTCTCTGTTCTTTCTTTCTCTCTCTGTTCTTTCTTTCTCTGTTCTTTCTTTCTTTCTCCTCTTTCTTTCTCTCTCTCTCTGTTCTTTCTTTCCCCTCTTTCTTTCTTTCTATGTTCTTTCTTTCCTCTCTTTCTTTCTCTCTGATCTTTCCCCTCTTTCTTTCTCTCTCTCTGTTCTTTCTTTCGCTCTCTGTTCTTTTTCTTTCCCCTCTTTCTTTCTCATTGTTCTTGCTTTCTCTCTCTCTGTGTTTTCTTTCTCTCTCTGTTCTTTCTTTCCCCTCATTCTTTCTATGTTCTTTCTTTCCCCTCTTTCTTTCTCTGTTCTTTCTTTCTTCCCCCTCTTTCTCTCTCTCAGTTCTTTCTTTCTCTCTCTGTTCTTTCTTTCTCTCCCCTCTTTCTTTCTCTCTCTGGTCTTTCTTTCTTTCCTTCCCCTTTTTCTTTCTTTCTCTCTCTCTCTGTTCTTTCTTTCTTTCTCTCTCTGTTCTTTCTTTCCCCTCTTTCTTTCTTTCTCTCTCTGTTATTTCTTTCCCCTCTTTCTCTTTGTTCTTTCTTTCTCTCTCTGTTCTTTCTTTCCACTCTTTCTTTCGCTGTTCTTTCTCTCTCTGTTCTTTCTTTCTCTTTCTTTCTTTCTCTGTGTTCTTTCTTTTTTTTTCTCTGTTCTTTCTTTCTCTCTCTGTTATTTCTTTCTCTCTCTGTTCTTTTTTTCTCTCTCTCTGTTCTTTCTTTCTCTCTCTCTGTTCTTTTTTTTCTCTCTCTGTTCTTTCTTTTTCTCAGTACCTGTCAATGTGCCCATAGTACCAGCCACTGTGCCCTCAGTACCAGTCAGTGTGATCAGCAGTGCTAAATGGGTGTGATTGGGGCTTGGCTATGGGTGTGGCTAGTTTTGAAATGGGTGTGATCAGGGGCGTGGCCTAAAATTTGCCGCGGGAAAGAATGGAGCACGGGGTCCAGAATGGAGCACGGGGCGGCAGAATGGAGCACGGAGCTCCTGTGTATAATGTCACCGGTGATCACTGTATTACCAGTACACTGACATTGTATACAGAGATCCTGTGGATAATGTTACCGGTGATCACTGTATTACCTGTAAACTGACACTAAATACAGAGCTCCTGTGTATAATGTCACCGGTGATCACTGCATTACTGTTATGTTTTGGTAGCTAAGGAGAGCAGGCAAAAACGGCAATACACCAGAGAGGTTGGGATCTACTGGATTGCAGTACCCTGACTAACCACCACAACTAAAGGCAGCCGTGGAGCGTTCCTGCGTTGGTCCTAGATGCCTCATCACAGCCTGAGAGGCTAACTACACCTAAAGATAGAAAGAGGAAAGCTATCTGCCCCGGAGCAGATCCCCAAAGAACATAGGAAGCCCCCAAACATGTAATGGCGGTTAGACAAGAGGAAATACAGACACAGACAGAAAATAGTATGAGCAAACGCTGGGGCCCAATCTGCCTAGACAGAAAAGGATAGGAAGGATACTTACTGCAATCCTAAAAAAAACCTAAAAAAAGCCAACACTACTAATTGCAAAAACACCTGAGATCACACGACCTCTACCACCTAAATTAGTTCTCTGGTGTAACAAAACTAAGCCGCAGCCACAGAAAAAACTGGAAAAGGAAAATGAACAAATAACAGTGGCTCCAGAGGAACCGAGAGGCGCCCAAGCCCCCGAGGAGGGGAACCTGGCCAACCTCACAGAAATGCAGAGAAAATTGCAAATGGCAAGCACAAAAACAAAAAACAGAAAATATCTTATCTGAGAGCAGGAAAAGAGGCAAGACTCAGCAAGCTTCCAAGTGAACCAGGAAACAACGTTGAAACAAGAACAATTGATCACCGGCAACCAAGATGGGGGGAAACCTCCCTTATATCCAGTCAGTCCGTGATTCCTGATTGCCAATCCTCATTGAATGGTTCAGTACCGTTTGTAACCACCAGAGGGAGCTTCTGCTCAGAATTCATTTCTAAAACATTCATAACAGTACCCCCCTTGAGAGGAGGGTCACCGAACCCTCATTTGTGCAACCAGGTCGGTCAGGATGAGCTCTGTGATACGCACGGATCAGTCTCCTAGCATGGATGTCCGAAGCAAACACCCAAGAATTGTCCTCCTGACCATAACCTCTCCACTTAACCAAATACTGGAGTTTCCGTCTAGAAAAACGAGAATCCAATATTTTCTCAACCACATACTCCAGATTGCCCTCAAC
>JARQOD010006056.1:0-44836 GCA_033576555.1 Oophaga sylvatica | reverse complement strand
TACCATTTTTGAGCACGTGACTTTTTTGATCGCTTTTTATTTCGATTTTTGGAGGTTAGAATGAACAAAAATCAGCAATTCATGAATTTCTTTTGGGGGAGGCGTTTATACCGTTCCGTGTGTGGTAAAATTGATAAAGCAGTTTTATTCTTCGGGTCAGTACGATTATGGCGATACCTCATTTATCATTTTTTCATGTTTTGGCGCTTTTATAGAATAAAAACAATTTTATATAAAAAATAATTATTTTTGCATCGCTTTATTCTGCGAGCTATAACTTTTTTATTTTTTCACTGATGATGCTTTTGACGGCTCGTTTTTTGCGGGACAAGATGACGTTTTCAGCTGGTACCATGCTTTTTTATATCGGTCTTTTTGATCGCGTGTTATTCCACTTTTTGTTCGGCGGTATGATGATAAAGCATTGATTTTTGCTTCGTTTTTTTTTTTTTTTTTAAAGGGTTCACTAAAGGGGTTAACTAGTGGGACAATTTTATAGGGGGGGTCGTTACGGACGCGGCGATACCAAATATGTGTACTTTTATTGCTTTGTTTTTTTTATTTACAGGAAGAAGTGAATTTATTGGGGAATATATATATTATTTTTATTTATTTTGGATTTTTTTTTATAACACGTTTATTTTATTTTTTTTAACTTTTTTACTTTGTCCCAGGGTGGGACATCACAGTATTTTATCAGATCGCTGGTGTGACAGTTGCACAGCACTCTGTCACACCAGCGATCGCACAGGCATAGATGCAGGCTTCTCAGTGCCTGCTCTCGGCAGGCACTGAGGTAGCCGCCTCCCTCCAGGACCCCGGCGCCATCTTGGATCCGGGTCCTGGGAGGGAGGAAGCCCTCAGAACAGCGCGATCACATCGCGCTGCTCTGAGGGTCTCAGGGGGGCGCGCAGGGAGCCCCCACCCTGCGCGATCCTCCCCTGTGCCCCCAGTACACCGCGATCATGTTTGATCGCGGTGTGCAAGGGGTTAATGTGCCGGTCATGGGTGTCAGTCTGGGTGATAATCAGCTGACACCCGGCGGCGATTAGCTGCGCTCCCCTCAGGAGCGCAGCTGATCGCCTATGACGTACTATCCCGTCCCCGGTCATACGGGCCCAGGTACCATGGACGGGATAGTACGTCCGATGGCAGTAAGGGGTTAATGAAGTAGGTTGGACCCAATCACAGATGGCCTGAACCTTGACCGGGTCCATTTCAATAACAGATGGGACAAAATGAATCCCAGAAATGAGATCCTCTGTACGCCAAAAAGACACTTTGATCCCTTCACATACAGAGCATTCTCTCTCAAAATCTGGAACACAGTCCGAACATGTTTCACATGAGAGTCCCAGTCATTGGAAAAAATCAAGATATCATCCAAATAAACAATCAGAAATTTATCCACAAAATCCCTGAAAATGTCATTCATGAAGGACTGGAAGACGGAAGGAGCATTAGGAGCCCAAAGGGCATCACTAGGTACTCAAAATGCCCCTCTGGGTATTAAACGCCGTCTTCCATTCATCCCCGTGCTTAATGCGAATAAGGTTATACGCCCCCCTGAGGTCAAGCTTGGTAAACCAAGTAGCACTTTTCATCCTGGAAAACAGGTCAGAAATCAAGGGTAACGGATATTGATATTTCACAGTGATATTGTTCAAGAGACGATAATCAATACACGGCCTTAATGAACCATCCTTTTTGGCCACAAAGAAAAAACCGGCACCCAAGGGTGAAGAGGATGGTCTGATATGACCCTTCTCCAATGACTCCTTGATATAAGACCGCATAGCATCATGTTCAGGTACAGACAAGTTAAAAAGGCGACCTTTAGGGAATTTACTACCAGGCACTAATTCAATAGCTAAGTCATAGCTCCTATGGGGGGCAAGGATGCAGATTTACTTTCGCTAAACACATCAGAAAAATCAGTCAAAAAGTCAGGCACATCTTGAGCCTGGGGAGAGGCAGAAAAAACAGGAGTGTTAGCATTAACACATTGGCAGCCCCAACTGGTTACAGACACAGATTTCCAATCCAAAACAGGATTATGAGACTGCAACCAAGGGAAACCTAGTACAATAATGTCATGCAGATTATACAGCACCAAAAATTTGCAAACTCTGCTGATGATCAGGTTCAACTCTCATTATCACCTGAGTAGAGAACTGGGGTTTATTCTCAGCCAAAGGGGTAGAATCAATCCCCAGTAGGGGAATAGACTTCCGCAGGGGTATCAAGGGAAACCCACAACGTTTAGCAAAATCAAAATCCATCAGGTTAATAGCTGCTCCCGAATCAACAAAAGCCTGAGCAGAAAATGTGGACAGGGAGCAAATAAGGGTAACAGTCAACAGAAATTTAGTCTGAACACTACCCAAGACAACTGAGCGTGCAAAACGTCTTCCCCGCTTAGGGCAGACTGAAATAGCATGAGAGGCATCACCACAGTAGAAACATAACCCATTGCGTTTTCGAAACTCATGACGCTGTGCCCCAGAAGCCACTCTATCACACTGCATGGGTTCAGAAGCTGGTTCACAAGGCAACACCATACCACGCATACCTCTACGCTCACGCAAACGTCTGTCAATTTGAATCGCCAATGACATAGAATCATTGAGACCAGAGGGAGCAGGGAAACCCACCATAACATCTTTTACATTCTCTGACAGACCCTTCCGAAAAAGGGCTGCCAAAGCATCATCATTCCATTTGGTCAGAACTGCCCACTTTCGGAATTTCTGACAGTACAACTCAGCGTCCTCAAGCCCCTGATTTAATGCCAACAAGGTTTTTTCAGCTTGATCAGTGACATTAGGTTCATCGTACAATAACCCCAGAGCCAGAAAAAATGCATCAACATTACTCAAAACAGGGTCCCCAGGTGTCAGGGAAAAAGCCCAATCCTGAGGATCGCCGCGCAGGAGAGAGATGACAATTTGAACCTGCTGTGCTGCGTTCCCTGAGGACTTGGATTTTAAGGCAAAAAACAACTTACAGTTATTTTTGAAATTCAGAAATTTAGCTCGATCCCCCAAAAACAAATTTGGCATGGGGATCCTAGGTTCCACAACCGGCAACCCTGCAAGATAGGTAGCAATACTCCGAACTTCAGTGGCAAGCTGATCCACACGGCCAGACAACTGTGCAAACTCCATTGAGAGAAAAAAAATCCTCCTCAGCACCCAGAGAAAAAGAGGGAAAAAAAATGCAACAAACAGAAAAAAAAATAAAAACTCTGACAACTCTGACAACTTTCTTCTTTCCACACTTTTTTTTTTTTTCCCTTCTGTGAGTACCATATAATTTTCAGTTTGGCCGGTGATACTGTTATGTTTCGGTAGCTAGGAGAGCAGGCAAAAATGGCAATACACCAGGGAGGTTGGAATCTACTGGATTGCAGTACCCTGACTAACCACCACAACTAAAGGCAGCCGTGGAGCGTTCCTACGTTGGTCCTAGACGCCTCGTCACAGCCTGAGAGGCTAACTACACCTAAAGATAGAAAGAGGAAAGCTATCTGCCCCGGAGCAGATCCCCAAAGAACATAGGAAGCCCCCAAACATGTAATGGCGGTTAGACAAGAGGAAATACAGACACAGACAGAAAATAGTATGAGCAAACGCTGGGGCCCAATCTGCCTGGACAGAAAAGGATAGGAAACATTCTTACTGCAATCCAAAAAATACCCTAAAAAAAGACAAAGCTACTAATTGCAAAAACACCTGAGATCACACGACCTCTACCACCTAAATTAGTTCTCTGGTGTAACAAAACTAAGCCGCAGCCACAGAAAAAACTGGAAATGGCAAATGAACAAACAACAGTGGCTCCAGAGGAACCGAGAGGAGACCAAGCCCCCGGGGAGGGGAACCTGGCCAACCTCACAGAAATGCAGAGAAATATGCAAAAGGCAAGCACAAAAACAAAAAACAGAAAATATCTTATCTGAGAGCAGGAGAAGAGGCAAGACTCAGCAAGCTTCCAAGTGAACCAGGAAACAACATTGAGACAAGAACAATTGATCACCGGCAACCATGATGGGGGTAAACCTCCCTTATATCCAGCCAGTCCTGATTCCTGATTGCCAATCCTCATTGAAGGTTTAGTACTGTTTGTAACCACCAGAGGGAGCTTCTGCTCAGAATTCATTTCTAAAACATTCATAACAGACTCCCAGACTATGAGAAATAAGATTCTCTGGTCTGATGAGATGAAGATAGAACTTTTTGGTGATAATTCTAAGTGGTATGTGTGGAGAAAACCAGGCACTGCTCATCAACTGCCCAATACAATCCCAACAGTGAAACATGGTGGTGGCAGCATCATGCTATGGGGGTATTTTTCAGCTACAGGGACAGGACGACTGGTTGCAATTGAATGAAAATGAATGCGGCCAAGTACAGAGATATCCTTAATGAAAACCTCTTCCAGAGTGCTCTGGACCTCAGACTTGGCCGAAGGTTCACCTTCCAACAAGACAATGACCCTAAGCACACAGCAAAGGAGTGGTTTCAGAACAACTCTGTGACCATTCTTGACTGTCCCAGCCAGAGCCCTGACCTAAACCCAATTCAGCATCTCTGGAGAGACTTGAAAATGCTGTCCACCAACGTTCACCATCCAACCTGACGGAACTTGAGAGAATCTGCAAAGAAGAATGGCAGAGTATCACCAAATCCAGGTGCGAAAAACTGTGTCATTCCCAAGAAGACTCATGGCTGTACTAGCTCAAAAGGGTGCTTCTACTCAATACTGCGCAAAGGGTCTGAATACTTATGACTAGTGTTGAGCATTCCGATACTGCAAATATCGGGTATCGGCCGATATTCGCTGTATTGGAATTCCAATTCTGAGATCCGATATTTTTTGCATATCGGATACCGGAATCTGAGTTTTTCTGTAAAGTCTATGGGGAGTTCCTGTGTCACAGAACGAAGTACGTGACACAGGAACTTCCCGAAAGTGTCACTGTCAGGCTAAGTGCACACGTTCAGGAATATTTGCGTTTTTTTTTTCGCGTTTTTTCGTGGGAAAAAACGCGTCAAAAACGCATGTATTAAGCATCCTATCATTTAGAATGAATTCCGCAATTTTTGTGCACATGGTGCGTTTTTTTCCGCAAAAAAAAAGCATCGAGGAAAATCTAGCAGCATGTCCATTAATTTTGCGGAATTCTAGCGTTTTTCCCGCTATATTATTGACCTAGAAAATTCAGGAAAAAATTGCGGTAAAAACGCGTCAAATCCACGCAAAAAACGCACCAAAAACGCGCAAAATCAGCGCAAAAAAACGCGTTTTTGCTGCGAAAAAAGTCCGGTTTTGCTCAGGAATTTCTGCAAACATTCTGCAAACGTGTGCACTTAGCCTCAGTGTCGGTCGGGTCTGTCAGGTGTCAGCAGCACTTACCTGGCAGAAGATCCCCGGCGGTCACGTCCTGGACTCCTTGATGGCCGCCATTAACCTCTCCCTGGCGGTCATGTGCAGCTTCTCGCGATAACTGCACGTGCTGCCGGGTACTGGGTAATCACGGCCAGCTGTACTCTCGCGACAGCTGGTCGTAAACCAGTCCGATGACGTCACCGCCAGGGAATCTCCTCAGGTAAGCAGCTGTCTACATCTGGATGTCAGGCTCAGCCTGGCATGCAGATGTAGCAGAGCTGGACTCGTCGTGGGACACTCGTGATTTTGGACTGCGTCGGACAGGGAGTATTTGTGTTGGTTTGTTATTTTTGTTTTTTTACAGGAGAACGATGGCGTCGCAGGATGAGCGTGCAATAAAAATAATGAAAACTGTGTTGTGTTTTATTTCATTAAAAGACTTTTTTCTGGCTGTGTCTTTTTTTTAAAAATTTACAAACTATGATTAATAATGGATCGGTGTCTTATTGACGCCTCTCCATTATTAACCGGGCTTATTGTCACCTTTCAATCAAAGGTGACATTAACCCCTTATTACCCCGCTTGCCACCGCTACAGGGCAAGTGGGAAAAGCCGGGTAAAGTGCCGCAATTGGCGCATCTTTGAATGCGCCAATTGTGGGGCTGCTGCAGCCTGGTATTTTTAGGCTGTTGAGGGCCAAAATCCATGGGCCTTGACAGTCTTTTAATACCAGGCCGCAGCAGTCTGCTTTTTACTTGGCTGGTTAACAAAAATAGGGAGACCCCCACGCCATTTTTTTTTCGAGGGGATCCCATATTTTTGTTAATCAGTCAAGCTAAGCAGACTGCTGTGGCCTGGTATTATCAGGCTTGCAAGGTTCATGGATATTGGATCCTTACAGCCTGAAAAACCAGGCCTCAGCAGTCTGCTTCATCTGGCTGGTTAACAAAAATAGGGGGGACCCCACGCCATTTTTTTTTTCGAGGGGATCCCTATTTTTGTTAATCAGTTCACTTCAGGTCAGCCGGGATTCCCTCTGACATCACTGATGCTGCGGTGTCCCTGGCTGACCTGAAGTGAAAGTGGGAAGCAATCAATTATGCTAACCACTTCCTCTCCTGTCAGCCAGGAGAGGAGATGATTCAGTCGGGGGTTTACTGCGAGGCTGTCAGCATTAGCTGTGGTCCCTGCAGTAAACATTAACCCTTTCAGAAGGATTACATCGGGGGACCTGACTGAACATCGGATAGGTAAGAATAATGTTGCTTTATTATTTTATTTTTATTACAGGTGAACAAGGGCTTCGCAGAATGGCAGTAAAATAAAATATGGTCAAAAACTGTGTTTATTTCATTAAAATGATTTTTAATTAAAGTGTGTGTGTGTTTTATTTTTATTTCATACAATAGGATTAATAATTGATAGTTGTCTAATTGACAGCTCTCAATTATTAACCTGGCTTAAAGTCACCTTTCAATAGCAAGGTGGCTTTAACCCCTTATTAACCCATTCACCACCGCTACAGGGCAATGGGAAAAGACGGGCAAAGTGCCAGAAAGGGCGAATCTAATTATAGATTTGCTTTTTCTGGGGTGTCTGGGGGCAGATGTTAGTAGCTGGGGGGGGGCAAAAATAATGGTCCCTCTCTGGGCTATTATTATCTGCCCCCACTCGCTGGCTTTGTCTGACTGGTTGAGAAAATAGGGCGGGAGCCCACGCATTTTTTTTCAACAATTTTACACCTCATATATATATTGTGGTGTAGTGACCCCTGATGCAGCTAGGGGGCACTGTGTATGTTCCTAGGGATATGCATGGAGGCATGGTTTGTGTTGTGGTAAAGGACCTGTGATGAGGTCATGACCAGGTGACCTAACCATGTGATCCTGACCTCATCTGTGGGTGGAGTTACAGTTATGTAATGAAGTGTGTTTGACACCTGAAGAGAGTGTTGTGGGAGTCTGCCAGTGTGGACTGACTTCCCTGTGTCCAGGCGGGACATTACAGAGAGGTCTCTGTGTCTGAGGAGTGAGGCTCCAGGCAGGAGCTGAAGTACTGAAGATTTGTATTGCATGTGACTGTGAGGTTTATGATGTAATAAACCTGATGATTTTTGGATAAGAAAAGTGTCTCCTGATTACCTCTGAAGCAGCCGAGTGAGTTGAAACTTTACAATTGGTGGATGGAATGCTGGCAGCGACCCAAGGAGCACATGTTGCAGGACTGGGAATCAGGAACCAGAGGAGGAACGGACGGTCTGTGAAAACCGTGAGTGTGACCAGTGGTCACGAATAAACTGTGTTTATGTTTACGTGGTGCCTCTGAAGATATGAGGTATCTGAAGAAGCTGTTAAGCCAATGGTGACAGACAGAAGTCTGTGTTATGTGACCGGGGTCATTGAGAAGTAAGCAAAGAGCATGCTGATAGGATACCTCTGAGGAGGAGGTCTCCAGGAACCTGTGTGGCTGACGCCAACAGGTAACGGTCTTGAAAACCGTGTTATGCTGGTCGGGACCAGAGGGAACTATTCGTGAGAGAAAGACTGTATTTTTGTGTTTGCTGGATAACTCTGAGGCTGAGGTCTCCAGGAACCTGTGTGGCTGACGCCAACAGGGGACGGTCTTGACAACCGTGCTAGGCTGGTCGGGATCAATGAGAAGAATTAGTGAAAGACTGTTTTTTTCTTTTGTTGGATGCCTCTGAGAGGAGGTGTCCGGAAAATCTCTCTGGCCGAGAGTGTAACAGACAGGAGTCTGTGTTGTACTGACGGGTCAGTGAAAGACTATTTTTTCCTTTGTGGGATGCCTCTGAGAGAGGAGATGTCCGGAAAATCTCTCTGGCCGAGAGTGTAACAGACAGGAGTCTGTGTTGTACTGACGGGTCAGTGAAGGACTGTTTTTTTCCTTTGTTGGATGCCTGTTATGATTTGGTAGCTGAGGAGAGCAGGCAAAAAAGGAAATACACCAGAGAGGTTGGAATCTACTGGATTGCAGTACCCTGACTAACCACCACAAATAAAGGCAGCCGTGGAGCGTACCTACGTTGGTCCTAGACGCCTCGTCACAGCCTGAGAAGCTAACTACACCTAAAGATAGAAAGAGGAAAACTATCTGCCCCGGAGCAGATCCCCAAAGAACATAGGAAGCCCCCAAACATGTAATGGCGGTTAGACAAGAGGAAATACAGACACAGACAGAAAATAGTATGAGCAAACGTTGGGGCCCAATCTTCCTAGAAAGAAAAGGATAGGAAGGACACTTACTGCAATCCAAAAAACCCTAAAAAAAATACCAACTCACTAATTGCAAAAACACCTGAGATCACACGACCTCTACCACCTAAATTAGTTCTCCGGTGTTACAAAACTAAGCAGCAGCCACTAGTGTTGAGCGATACGATACTGCAAATATCGGGTATCGGCCGATATTAGCTGTATCGGACTTTCGATTCCGAGTTCCGATATTGTCGTCTTATCGGATACCGGAATCGGAATTGTCACTGTCAGTGTCCGTCGGTCGGGTCTGTCAGGAGTCAGCGGCACTTACCTGGCAGAAGATCTCCGGCGGTCACGGCCTGGACTGCTTGATGGCCGCCATCATCTTTCCCCGGCGGTCACATGCAGTTTCTCGCGATAACTGCAGTGACTGCTGGGTAATCCCGGCCGTAAAGCAGTCAGTCCGATGACGTCACCGCCGGGGAAGCAGGTAATCAGCTGTGCTGCGTCGCGATGACAGGCTCTGCCTGTCATTGCGATGTAGCAGAGCTGGATCGTCGTGGGACAGTCGTTACTATGGACTGCGTCGGACAGGTGGTATACTGTTGGTTTGTTTTTTTCCTTTTTTTACAGGAGATCGATGGCGTCGCAGGAATGAGAGTATAATAAAAGAAATGAAAACTGTGTTGTCTCTTTTATTTCATTAAAAGACTTTTTTCTTGCTTTGTCTTTTTTTTATACATTTAAAAACTTTGGGATTAATAATGGATCGGTGTCTTATTGACGCCTATCCATTATTAACCGGGCTTATTGTCACCGTGCAATCAACGGTGACATTAACCCCTTATTACCCCGCTTGCCACCGCTACAGGGCAAGTGGGAAGAGCCGGGTAAAGTGCCACAATTGGCACATCTTTTGATGCGCCAAATGTGGGGCTGCTGTAGCCTGGTATTATCAGGCTGTTGAGGGCCAAAATCCATGGGCCTTGACAGTCTTTTAATACCAGGCCGCAGCAGTCTGCATTTTACTTGGCTGGTTAACAAAAATAGGGGGACCCCTACGCCGTTTTTTTTTCGAGGGGATCCCCTTTTTTGTTAACCAGCCAAGCTAAGCAGACTGCTGTGGCCTGGTATTATCAGGCTGGCAAGGTCCATGGATATTGGATCCTTACCAGCCTGAAAAACCAGGCCTCAGCAGTCTGCTTCATCTGGCTGGTTAACAAAAATAGGGGGGACCCCACGCCAATTTTTTTTCGAGGGGATCCCCTATTTTGTTAACCAGCCAAGATATGCAGACTGCTGTGGCCTGGTATTATCAGGCTGGCAAGGTCCATGGATCTTGGCTCCTTACCAGCCTGAAAAACCAGGCCTCAGCAGTCTGCTTCATCTGGCTGGTTAACAAAAATAGGGGGGACCCTACGCCAATTTTTTTTCGAGGGGATCCCCTATTTTGTTAACCAGCCAAGATATGCAGACTGCTGTGGCCTGGTATTATCAGGCTGGCAAGGTCCATGGATATTGGATCCTTACCAGCCTGAAAAACCAGGCCTCAGCAGTCTGCTTCATCTGGCTGGTTAACAAAAATAGGGGGGACCCCACGCCAATTTTTTTTCGAGGGGATCCCCTATTTTGTTAACCAGCCAAGATATGCAGACTGCTGTGGCCTGGTATTATCAGGCTGGCAAGGTCCATGGATCTTGGCTCCTTACCAGCCTGAAAAACCAGGCCTCAGCAGTCTGCTTCATCTGGCTGGTTAACAAAAATAGGGGGGACCCTACGCCAATTTTTTTTCGAGGGGATCCCCTATTTTTGTTAACCAGCCAAGATATGCAGACTGCTGTGGCCTGGTATTACCAGGCTGGCAAGGTCCATGGATCTTGGCTCCTTACCAGCCTGAAAAACCAGGACTCAGCAGTCTGCTTCATCTGGCTGGTTAACAAAAATAGGGGGGACCCCACGCCAATTTTTTTTCGAGGGGATCCCCTATTTTTGTTAACCAGCCAAGATATGCAGACTGCTGTGGCCTGGTATTATCAGGCTGGCAAGGTCCATGGATCTTGGCTCCTTACCAGCCTGAAAAACCAGGCCTCAGCAGTCTGCTTCATCTGGCTGGTTAACAAAAATAGGGGGGACCCCACGCCAAATTTTTTCGACGGGATCCCCTATTTTTGTTAACCAGCAAAGATAAGCAGACTGCTGTGGCCTGGTATTATCAGACTGGCAAGCAGGGTCGGACTGAGCCACCGGAAAACCTCTGGCCCAGCTCTGCATTGGTGGGCCCTGATTTGAAAGGAATAGGTCGCGGGTCAGAGGGGGCTGGTGGCCCCGGGCCCTCGACTCTGAGGGGGCCCACCCGGAGCTACGCTACAGTACACTGTATCGGCGTGCACAGCACGCCGATACAGTTACATTCTGCGGGCAGAGCAGGGAGAATCGATCTTCCTGCTCTGCCGCCCAGAAGCTATGGGGCCTGAACAGGCGTTGGGGGCCCTGTGCCAGCAGTGGGCCCCCCACCCCCCGTCATCGGAGGGTCAGCTGTATCGGCATCCAGCCGATACAGCTGACCGCATAGAGAGAGAAGGAGCGAGCGCTCTCTCTCCATAATCCCCTCTCAGCGTCTGACAGCGGGCGCGATGACATCACCTGCCGGCACCCGCTGTCAGACGCTGAGAGGGAGAACAGTTAGCAGCACAGGAGCCGGGAGGTGAGTATTGTTTTTTTTTTTTTTAATGGGGGTGCATTATACTACAGAGGCTGTATATGGGGGGTGCATTATACTACAGAGGCTGTATAGGGGGGCTGCATTATACTACAGAGACTCCATATTGGGGTGCATTATACTACAGAGACTCCCTATGGGATGCATTATACTACAGAGGCTGCCTATGGGGGTGCATTATAATATAGCGGCTGCCTATGGTGGTGCATTATATTATAGACTCTGCCTATGGGGGTTTATTATAATATAGAGGCTGCCTATGGGGGTGCATTATACTATATTGAGGACTATCTGGTGTATTATGCTGTATGGATGCTATCTAGGGGCCATCATACAGTGTTGGAGCCATTAAATAGTTTGGGGACATTAAGGGGTCAGTATATATCCAGTGAGGGGCATTATTCTGTGTATAGGGGAGATGTACAGGGGGAGACTTGGGACATTATTAAATGTAAAGTGGACACTTATTGTTATAGGGGAACTCGGGTTACTGTGACTGTCAAAGGGGCACACAGGGCATTATTACAGTCTAGGGGACAAAATGTGGTCACTGTTTTCTAGGGCACTTGCACCCGGCATTACTATATTCTAGAGGGGTGCTTTAAAATTTAGAGGTCACACAGAACCACACAGCAGGTGCAGTAATAGGGACACATACGGCAGCAGCAGCAGCAGCTCAGTATTGGGGTATCACGTGCAGTAATAGGGACACATACGGCAGCAGCGCTCAGTATTGGGGTATCAGGTACAGTAATAGGGACACATACGGCAGCAGCGGCTCAGTATTGGGGTATCAGGTGCAGTAATAGGGACACATATGGCAGCAGCGGCTCAGTATTGGGGTATCAGCAGGATGAGGAGTTTGTGCAGGTTGAGAATAGTCCAATTGGTGACCAAGACAGTGCTAAAAATATGAGAAGTGAAATGTGTCTTTGTTGTAATCTCTGCAGTCTAGTCCTGGCTGGAGAAGTCGTCATGTCGGTCTGGGCCAGATGGAAAAGATATGAAAAGTGAACAATTCCATTAGAAAGAACATCAGCGGTAAGTCATTATCTGTACCTGTGCTGTAATCTATTATATGTTCTGTAGGACTGGTATTATTTACCACAGACCATATGGCGGTAATATCAATATTGGTCTTTTTATATATAGATTATTTTTGGCAACAGCGCGGTCATTTGCTGAGGTTCTCTGATTAGGGGCCCACTCAGAAGTTTCGCCCCCACTAAACCAAAACCCTAGCTACGCCTCTGGCTCTCTCTCTAGTCTTTCTTTCTCTCTCTAGTCTTTCTCGCTCTCTGTTCTTTCTTTCTCGCTCTCTGTTCTTTTTTCTCTCTGTTCTTTCTTTCTCTCTCTCTTTCTTTCTTTCCTCTCTTTCTTTCTCTGTTTGTTCTTTCTCTCTCGCTGCTCTTTCTTTCTTTTCCTCAGTACCAGCCACTGTGCCCTCATTACCAGTCAGTGTGATCAGCAGTGCTAAATGGTTACGCTTGGGGCCAGGATATGGGTGTGATTAGCTGTTAAATGGGTGTGGTCGGGGCGTGGCCTAAAATTTGCAGCGACGCCCTACGCGCGCCGCAGCCTTTAACCCTCTTTCCTGTCTTCAAAATTTGGGAGGTATGCTGTATGACCTCACTACAACTTCTGGCCATGCTCCTGATGAGCGCGACGGATGGTCTCCTGAGGGATTTCCTCCCACACCTGGACTAAAGCATCCACCAACTCCTGGACAGTCTGTGGTGCAACGTGGCATGGCCTAAAATTTGCTGCAGCAGGCACAGCGTGCCACAGCCTTTGTCCCTCTTTCCCTTCTTCAAAGGTTGGGAAGTATGATGGTGGGCCCCAAGAATATTTTTTCTCTGGTGGGCCCAAGGTACTCCAGTCCGACGCTGCTGGCAAGGTCCATGGATATTGGCTCCTTAACAGCCTTAAATACCATGCCTCAGCAGCAGGGGCGTACATAGAAATCATGGGGCCCCATAGCAAAAGTCTGAATGGGCCCCCCCCAAAAAAAAAAAACCCAGAGCCATTGTAAATGTAAAGTGCCAGCACAGTGAGGGGACACATTAAACAAAAAAATGTATTATGCCCCCATAGATTGTGCCCCCATAGATGCTCCATAGTATAGGCCCTTATGCTGCCGCAGCTGCTGCAACCAAAAAAAAAAAAAAGACATACTCACCTTTCGTCGCTGGGGGCCAGGTGCCGGTGTCCTGAGCAGGGGGTGACACCAGGTGCCGATGTCACCGCTCGCTCAGGGCCCCGGCACCTGAGATATTTACCTGTCCTCTCTCCACTGCTGAGTGCCGCTGTCTTCGGGGTCCTCCAGCAGTGAATGATCAGGCAGAGGGCGCGGCGCGCACTAATGATGTCATCGCGCCCTCTGACCTGAACATTGCAGCAAGAGGACGCGAGCAACGGTGGAACGGGACAGGTAAATATCCCTTATACTCACCCTTCCGCCGGCGCGGTCACGCGGGACAGCTCATTAAAGTCATGAATATGTGCGTATTCATGACTGTAATGAGCGGTACCACCTGACCGCTGAACACAGGCGTCGGAGACCGTGGGAGAAGAGCAGGGGCTGCAGAGACCGCACCAGGAGGGGTGAGTATATAGAAGAGCTGCGCTCCCCCTCCCCCGCCGACCCCCTGGTAGTACTGTGTCAGCACAGCTACCCGACTGTCGAGGGCCCCCTCACCTGTCCGGGCCCCATAGCAGCTGCTTGGTCTGCTTCATTCACGGTACGCCACTGCTCAGCAGTCTGCTTCATCAGGCTGGTTAACAAAAATAGGGGGGACCCGACGCCATTTTTTATTCGAAGGGAACCCCTATTTTTGTTAATCAGTTCCCTCTGACGTCACTGATTGTGTCCCTGGCTGACCTGAAGTGAAAGTGGAAAGCAATCAATTAAGCTTTCCACTTCCTCTCCTGTCAGCCAGGAGAGGAACTCATTCATTTGGGGGTTTACTGTGAGGCTGCAGCATTAGCTGCGGTCCCTGCAGTAAACATTAACCCTTTCTGAAGGATTACACCGTGGGACCTGACTGTGCATGGGATAGGTAAGAATAATTTTGCTTTTTTATTTTATTTTTATTACAGGAAATGGTTTTTGCAGTCAAATAAAACATGGTCAAAAACATGTGTCTTTATTTCATTAAAATGATTTTTAATTAAAGTGTGTGTGTTTTATTTTTATTTCATGCAATAGGATTAATAATTGATAGTTGTCTAATTGACAGCTCTCAATTATTAACCTGGCTTAAGGTCACCTTTCAATTGCAAGGTGGCTTTAACCCCATATTAACCCATTCGCCACCGCTACAGGGCAATGGGAATAGACGGGCAAAGTGCCAGAAAGGGCGAATCTAATTATAGATTTGTCTTTTCTGGGGTGTCTGAGGGCAGATGTTAGTAGCCAGGGGGGGGCCAAAAATAATGGTCCCTCTCTGGGCTATTATTATCTGCCCCCATTCGCTGGCTTTGTCTGTCTGGTTGCGAAAATAGGGCGGGAGCCCACGCATTTTTTTTAAACAATTTTACACCTCATATTTATATTATATATATATATATATACATGTCATTGAATTTGTGACACATATATATATATATTTATATTTATAGTTCATACACTTCTACATAGTATAATAGCCGCTAATTCAATTGCCGGCTTTTGTGAAAATGCAGAACCCGACATGAAATGACACTTGGTGTACATAGGGTTAACCATGTCCTTTGCTATCTGATTTGCACAAACAATTACATCAGTCTATGTGTGCAAAATTTCACACCTGTAGGGGTTAATTAAAGGTATAAATTCGTTGCAAAAAAGTCCGTTTTTTTTTACAAGGAATTTACAACTTTAATTAACCCCTACAGGTGTGAAATTTTGCACACATAGACTGATGTAATTGTTTGTGCAAATCAGATAGCAAACGACATGAAAAGACATGGTTAACCCTATGTACACCAAGTGTCATTTCATGTCGGGTGCTTCTGTCTTTTCACAGAAGCCGGCTTTACCCGGCAATTGAATCAGAGGCTATTTTACTACGTAGAAGTGTATAAACTATACATATATGTATATATATATGTCACAATGACATGTATATATATATATATATATATATATATATTCTATGTGTGTATATTTTGTGTTTACAACGAAAGAAAGGGTTTTTTTTAGTTGCGATATTTTGTTCCCATAGACTTACATGGGACTTCCGGTATCAGTATCGGGTATCGCCGATATTTTAGTGATATCGGCGATACCATTCCGATCCGATATTTTTGGGTATCGGAAAGTATCGCTCAACACTAGCAGCCACTGAAAAAACTGGAAAAGGCAAATGAACAAATAACAGTGGCTCAAATAAACTGAGAGGAGCACAAGCCCCCGGAGGGGACCTGGCTGACCTCCACAGAAGTGCAGGACAAAATGCAAAAAGCAAGCACAAAAATAAAAGCAGAAATCTTATCTGTTAGAAGAAGATGCAGGCAAGACAAAGCAAGCTTCCAAGTGAACCAGGAACCAAAGTTGAGACAAGAACAATTGATCACCGGCAACCCTGATGGGAGGGAACCTCCCTTATATAAGACCAGTCTGTAACACCTGATTGCCAATCTTCACAATCTTCATTGAATAGTTCAGTACTGTTTGTAACCACCAGAGGGAGCTTCTGCTCAGAATTCATTTCTAACATATTCACAACAGATGCCTCTGAGAGGAGGTGTCCGGAAAATCTCTGTGGCCGAGAGTGTGACAGACAGGAGTCTGTGTTGTGCTGACGGGTCAGTGAGAAACTGTATTTGCTCTGTTAGATGCCTCTGAGAGGAGGTGTCCGGAAATCTCTGTGGCCGAGAGTGTGACAGACAGGAGTCTGTGTTGTGCTGACGGGTCAGTGAGAAACTGTATTTGCTCTGTTGGATGCATCTGAGAGGAGGTGTCCGGAAATCTCTGTGGCCGAGAGTGTGACAGACAGGAGTCTGTGTTGTGCTGACTGGTCAGTGAGAAACTGTTTTTTTTTTTCTGGAACACGTGTGAGGTGTTTACTGTGGCTCGGAGGAGTCATGAAGCTGACAAGCGGCTGGCTGTGACTCGTGGGGTCACGAAGGTGACAAGCGGCAAGACGGCACAGCGGAAGCTTGCAGAGACTTGTGGTAGCAGGGGCTACAGTGACTGTTGCAGCAAGAGGTTCTGCAGGAGCTGCAGTAACAGCCACAGCAGCTTATGAGAAGCATCTGGAGGTGCTGGTGGTTTGTGGCTGCAACAGAAGCGGTAGCAGTACCAGCAGGAGCTGGTGTGGTAAAAAGGACAGTGTGAACCGAGGCACACAAACTCTTAAAGGGCCAGTACACGCCCTAAAGAAAAAAAAAAAAGTCTAAGGGGACTGTGTGGACTGGGGCCTGTAAGAGCCGTGGTGTGTACCCCAGTGATGGGTGGTGTCCCTAAAAGGGGAGGAGTCCCAAAATGGGGACAGCAACCCAAAACAGGGATGGTTACCCAAAAGGTGGCGGTAACCCAAATTGGGATGGTGGCCCAAAAGGGGGCGGTAACCCAAATTGGGATGGTGGCCCAAAAGGGGACGGAGTCCCAAAAGGGGCGGCAACCCAAAAGGGGATGGTGGCCCAAAAGGGGGTGGAGATTCCAAAAGGGTGTTATGCTGGTATACCACCGAACTTAGTGTACCCCTATGAGAGGAAGCGGGACTTCATGTTTTTTGAAAATGCATGGGAAGTTGATAAAGTGTGGTGTTGTTCAGAGGAGGGAGCCCCACCACAGCAGGCGGCTGTAGTGGTTCCTTGTCGTGTGATGTGTGAAAAGAAGGTAACACCTAATAGCGATAGTCCCGAGCTCCAGGTGACCAGAAGAAAGTGTGGGTCAGACCAACTCGGGGACTTGGACGTGACAAGACGTGTGACCGTGAGAAACGGTATAGCTCCAGAAAAGGGGGCAGAGACCTGTCTAAGTGGGGACGTGCTGTTCCAGGATGACAGGGGGAGGGGGAGTGACTTCTATGCAGACTGTGACTCGACCGCAAGGGAAAGCGAGTGCAGTAAGGTGGAGCCGAATAAAAATGGCAGATTTTCCTCTCGCTGCAGGGACCATGAGATAGAGCTGTTTAGAGAAAGGGTCTTGAGACAAATGATTGAGCACAGAGTGGAGGAGCTGGAGAAGGAAGTCTCTAAGCTCAGAGATCATCTGTCAGCGGGCCAGAGTATGAACAAGGCTCTATGGAAAGAGATGGAGGTGCTCAGAGAAGCCCAAGAGAAACATCAGTAGGAGCTTCTCCAGAGAGAGGAGGAGACTAGTGCCCAGCTCCAGAAATCTACGGGAGAAGAAATCCAGCAGGGGAAGTGCCATGCAGAGGGCCACACAAAGGAGATCGAGATCTTGGAAAACTGTACTAACGCTCAGGACGAGGAGGTCCAACAGTCTGTCCAAGAAGGTGATGGGTCGGTTTTCAAGTGTGTAATAGAGATACCAGAAGACATGCGAGAAGTGTGTGCCAGTGAGGAGGTGCATGAGGCCTTTAGAAAGGTGGTAGAAGCATCTAGTGTGAACTGGGTGCCAAAGAAGAAACAGTTGGTCATACTGTCGACTAGGGAAGTCACAATGAAGCGGGTGGCTATCCTGAGGGACATGCACCTACATTGTCTCCGCACGAAGCAAATGATCCTGTTGAGAAATCACAAAGCCACTCGACGGCTGGAGCAAGCAAGAAAGGCTCAAAGTCGGCTTGGATTGGTGGAAGACATCATTCAAGTGCCCAGAGGTCTGGTGAAGAAAGTCATCGGAAGACTTGGGAAAGTGATGCAGGAGATGGTGAATAAATCCGGTGTGACGAGAGTCAGGATTCCGGCTGATGACGAAGTCCACGTCAGGGGTGAAGATGGAATGGTTCCATTCCTCGTTGTCGAATCCAGGGAAAGCCTTGGGAATATCCGGATGCTCCTGGAGTATCGTGTGTCATACTTGAGAGAAGTAGAGCAGCTACGACTGGAGAGGGAGCAGGTCAACAGAGAGCTGCAGGAAATGGAAAGAAGATGGCCGCCACCTTCAATCCGTGGTGTTGAGGGGCGAAGAGGTTCGCTGAAGACTATAAGTCCTCAAGCTGGAGCTAATACAGGAAATAGGTCGCCTGATGGAAGAGGTAGAAGTAGTGTTGCCTCAGTTAGCTCAGTGATGAGTGACCTAAGCAGGAGAACATGTGGTGGACGAAATGAAAAGGACTCAGACCAGACAGGACGTATGGGTGCAAGAGAATTACGATGCCATACTGACTGCTGGGGACACGGGTGGTCTGACAGGGGGCCATCGTTGGCAAAAGATGTGACAGAGTCGGATGACAGACGCCTAAAAAAGGGGTCAGTAGAAGGGCCCGACTTAGAGAGACGGTTTGACTGGCAGAGACGACCGAGAAGGATCTCTGGTCGGGTAACAAGTGTTCAACCCCACAAGTTTGAACAGAGGGGGGAGGTATGTGGTGTAGTGACCCTGATGCAGCTAGGGGCACTGTGTATGCTCCTAGGGATATGCATGGAGGCATGGTTTGTGTTGTGGTAAAGGACCTGTGATGAGGTCATGACCAGGTGACCTAACCATGTGATCCTGACCTCATCTGTGGGTGGAGTTACAGTTATGTTATGAAGTGTGTTTGACACCTGAAGAGAGTGTTGTGGGAGTCTGCCAGTGTGGACTGACTTCCCTGTGTCCAGGCGGGACATTACAGAGAGGTCTCTGTGTCTGAGGAGTGAGGCTCCAGGCAGGAGCTGAAGTACTGAAGATTTGTATTGCATGTGACTGTGAGGTTTATGATGTAATAAACCTGATGATTTTTGGATAAGAAAAGTGTTTCCTGATTACCTCTGAAGCAGCCGAGTGAGTTGAAACCTTACAATATACACACATGTCATTGAATTTGTGACACATATATATATATTTATAGTACATACACTTCTACATAGTATAATAGCCGCTAATTCAATTGCCAGCTTTTGTGAAATTACAGACCCGACATGAAATGACACATGGTTTACATAGAGTTAACCATGTCATTTCATGTAGTTTGATATATGGTTTTCACTAACAATTACATGAGTGTATGTGTGCAAAATTTCAGACATGTAGGGGTTAATTAAAGGTGTAAATTCGTAGCAAAAAAATGTGTTTTTTTACAACGAATTTACACCTTTAATTAACCCCTACATGTGTGAAATTTTGCACACATACATTGTGAAAACCATATATCAAACTACATGAAAAGACATGGTTAACTCTATGTGTGAGGAAAGGGACGCCGCCATCTTGTATAGGGCCTATACCAGCCTCCATTTTGTTGGTTCACAGAGCCACAGACTGCTAACTACACAGGGCCTGTTAGCGTATTCAATACGACAGGGTTTGATGTCCACTGGTAAGCAAAAGGGCTTTAGTATGCTAAGCAATTCAGGCCCTTGTTTGAATAAGAAGGTCATTAGTATGCTAATTAATTCATGTCAAGCCAGAATTTCCTGCCCAATATGAATAGCCAGGCCGATTAGTATGCGTGCTTCAAAGTAGAGGCTTCAATTAGATTATACCTGCCAGCCTACCATAAACACACGGAGGGGAGGGACCTAGCAGGTTTAAGAACTGTGAGCTATGGCAGACTGGATCCATTTTCACACAGAAGCCAAGAAGATGGTCTAAGAAGGACCAAGGGAACAGATTTGCCAAGGGAGCAGCAGCACATGTTTTGGGAGACTGTCCAGCAACTAAAGACAGTTACCTGGGGATCGCAGAGCTCCCTGCCTCCCCATGTCCCTACAACCCGGTAATATTGATCTCTAGCTAATACCTTTAAGCCTTGTACATTATTGTTGTATTTTACTCTGACTGAAAATCCATTGTCATTCCGTTGTATAGCTTTACTGTATATTTCTGTAATTATCTAGTGCGCCCTTAAGGCAATTAAACCATAAAATTAATCTTGGGCTGATGCTTTTACTCTGATCACGAATCTTAGAATACCCAGTGGGTAACAGGACAACCTCCCCGGCGGCCATTTGCTCTAGGTGCAGTTCCCTTACTGACCTGAGAGACAAAGGGGGCGCTGGAGAGCTGTACCTGTGGAGTTACGTCCCATTGGTGACGTGGGAGGAAAGGGGTCGTCCTTCACATTTGGTAGCGGCGGTGGGATCAGAAGCTGTGATACCCGGGCTACCGTGTGGCGGTCGGCTTAGTTCCTCACAATTGGTGGCAGCGGTGGGATCAGAGTATTAGTGTGCGTGGGACCCCTACCCCCAGACACTAGAGACTACCAGCGGTACTTTCACTGCTGGGGTCTTAAAGTCAGCCCAGCACTAGACGGTCAGAGTGTAAATATAATAAGTTGTGTGCAAGGTCGGGGTTGCAGCTGTGTCAGTAACCAAAGGTTCCTAAGATGGCGGAAGGCACCAGGAGTAAGGCAAAGGGGGAGGCCAATGCTATGGTCTATGAGGGGTTCGATACCGACAAAGGCAAGGGGGAGCTCAGCCAGGGCTCCCCAAGGAGCCCGACCCCCGTGCTCAGTCCCGCAGTGGGCTGTCCACCCCCTGCCCGTCCCAGCCTGTCCAGATCGGAGGCCCTTTTCCAAGCGGCTATGGCACAGCTCGAGGCTGGTAATGACGCCGACTATGACAGACTCCTGGTGGCGGCAGAGAGAGCAGCGGAGCGGGAGCATACAGAGCGTGTGTTGCAGGCTACAGAATGCCATGAAGCTGCGGAGCGCCGGCACCGACTGGAGATGGCTCAGCACGGGCCCCCGCTGGATGCACCAGGCCCACCGGAGACAAGGGCTTCCAAGGTCCGGGCGGAGGACTTTCCCTTGCTTGAAAAGGATGGAGACCTGGATTCCTTTCTGCTGGCCTTTGAGAGGACCTGCCTCCAACATCATCTGGCCCTGGATCAGTGGGCAAGGTACCTGACCCCCCGTTTGAGGGGTAAGTCCCTGGAAGTTTTGGGGGACTTACCTGCCGGGGAGGAGCAGGACTACAACAGCATCAAGCGGGCTCTGATCCAGCACTACAACCTCACCCCGGAGTCGTACCGCAGGAAGTTCAGGAGCCTGCAGCGGGGCTCAAAGGACACCTGGACCGACCACATGCGGGCCCTGCTGAGAGCTGCGGAGCACTGGACCTCGGGTCTAGAGCTCACTACCCGCCAGGAGGTCCAGGAACTGTTCGTCACGGAGCAGTTCTTGTGGAACTGCCCAGAGGACCTCCAGCAGTTCCTCCGTGACCGGAAACCAAAGGGGGCTTCTGCTACAGCCTCCCTGGCAGACGAGTATGCCAACAACAGGGCGCCGGAGCCAAAGAAGCCTGCCAGCAGCACCTGAAGAGGGGGTAAGCCCAATCCTGCCCCAGCCCCATATCCAGCCCCCAGAGTGCAAGGGTGTAACCCCCGGCTGCCCTCTCCAGGCCAGGAACAGAACCCAGACGTTGTCATAATTGCAATCAGCCAGGACACTTTAAGGCTGCGTGTCCCCAGCGCCAGAAGGCCCCATCCCTGTCCCAGGAACCGTCCACTGTTTTGTGTGTGGGAGGGGGTGGTGGGAGGTCCCTGGACAATTACCAACCCGTCACCATCGGCCACTCAGCGGTCATGGGACTGCGGGACACAGGCACTGAACGAACCCTGGTACGTCCTGAGGTGGTGTCCCCTCAAGACTTGGTGCCTGGGAAAACCCTTTCTGTCTCCGGAATTGGAGGCGTTGAACCGGCGCTGCCCGTTGCCAAGGTGTATTTGGACTGGGGCGCCGGGAGGGGGATGCGGGAGGTGGGAGTAACGCCAAATATTCCTGCAAATGTGTTGCTTGGGACCGATTTGGGGCGGCTAGTGTCCCAGTATGTGGCCACTGAACCCCAAGTTCGGCTCCCCAAGAATGTCATGACTCTACTGTGAATGCTAATGTTACTGTATTGAATGTGCCTCCAACAGTGGAGGAGGGAGTGAAACCTGATGGTAAGCCATGCACTGACACTACACACACAGGGCTCACGGGACAAGTGAGGAGGCTGCACGGGAGAGCTCAGAGGTGGGGGGAGGGGCTGCTATGGGCAGTGGAGGGCCCCTAAGTGAACCCAGCCTGCTGAGTCTAGGGCCCCTGCAGGAAGAGGAACAGGCCATGGGGGGAGGGGCGTCCCGGAGAGGAGCCACCAGGTAAGACCCCAGGGCAGGAGTTCCCCACATGCGGGATGTCAGGAAGTCAGGGAAGTCTGCCTGACCCGGCGACTTGGTCAGGGGACGAGGGGAAGCAGGCGCTACCCGTGGTCTCAGCGGTCGTGGCCACTGTTACCAGGAGTGGGAGCGCCGAAGCCCAAGGGGCCTCGCGGAGGTCCGACGGTTTCCCCTCTCCGACCAAGTGGCTGCCGAGTCAGACAGCGGCCAGGAGACAGATCCCGGGGAACTGACAGAGGATATGGCAGTTTCATCAATTCTTGTCACATCGAGTCAGGGATTTCAGGTAGCGTTGGAAGCTGACGCTAGCCTGAAGACTCTCAAGGAGCAGGCGGCACAGCCTCCCCTGGAGTCAGACCGCGAGCGAGTGGTCTGGGACCAGGGACGGCTGTACCGGGTAACGGTCCAGCAGGGTTCACCGGAGGCGTGGCCCAGAGACCGAAAGTTAGTGGTACCCCATCCGTTCAGGGCAGAATTGTTGCGGATCGCACATGAGATTCCAATGGCCAGACACCTAGGGATCACTAAAACCAGGGCCAGGCTAGCTCAGCATTTCTACTGGCCTGGAATGAGGACCGAGGTGATAGCCTACTGCCGTTCGTCGTGTGACACCTGTCAGAGGGTGGGGAAGCGGGGCCGCGCCCCAAAGCCCCACTGGTAACTCTGCCCATCATCGAAGAGCCTTTCTCGAGGGTGGCTGTGGATCTCATTGGACCTCTGTCCACTCCCAGTCGCTCCGGGAAATGCTTCATACTAACGGTAGTGGACTATGCCACCAGGTACCCGGAGGCGGTAGCTTTGTCGTCCATTCGGGCCGACAAAGTGGCCACTGCCTTACTGGAGATTTTCTCCAGAGTGGGGTTCCCCCAGGAAATGCTCACCGACCGAAGGACCCAGTTTATGTATGAACTATAAATATATGTATATATACATGTCACAATGACATGTATATATATATATATTGTGGTATAATGACTAATGTGGCACCTAGGGGGCGCTGTATAAGTTGCTCAAATTATGCCTGGAGGCATGAGAGAGATGGGAAACCAGTCCCTGGTATGGGGCTAAACGGAAAGTATGTGTCACAGAGCTATTCTGTGCTGTAGGTCAGTAAAGTTGTTCTGGGACTTGTAGTCCCTAAGAGTTCTGATTGTTGTTAAGGGTGAACCTACAGGGTTAGCTTGTGAGCTGGGTGGGACATGCTAACCACACATACACCGCCCACTGGTGGTGGGAGAATGAATGGTACATACTGGTGATTGTATGTGGTGAAGGACCTGTGATGAGGTCATGAACACGTGACCAGACCATGTGCTTCATACCTTGGCTTGGGGAGTGGCTACAGGTATGAAAGGCAGTGCTGGGCACATGGAGAGGAGAACGTGGTGGAGACTGGGAAGTGTCTCTGTACTCTGTCTCAAGGGATTCTGTCTGAGACTGGGAAGTATCTCAAGGGAGTCTGGCTGAGACAAGTGGAGAGTGTGTCCTGCACAGGGCTGACTGGAAGGTTCCTGGAAGGTCTGTCAGTGTTGGATCGTATTCCTGGAAGCACGTGGTGAGACTTGGAACTTGGTGGCTGGGGTTTTGGACTGGGGTCCTGAATAGCACCCGGACAGGACACATGTGTGTGCGGAGCCTGTGACGGTCCCACACTGAGAACCAGGCGGTTCTATTGAGGAGTTTGGCTGGAGTTAGCCTGGAAGTGGCTTTTTGTTACAATGTGTCAGTGAGCACCGGAAGCGAGTCCAGATCACCCGGGAAGGCACCTGGCGGTCCCTGCTGGCTTGCAGCCGCTTAGTCAAGCCCGTCCCATGCAAGGGTGAGTCTGGGACCAGTAGTTGCAAAGATGGAATGCGTTTATGTTTTGTCATGTTGTTGTTACCTGGTCTTAAAGAGACAGTAAAACTGTTATTTTTGGACTTAATGCCTGTATGTTGCCTCATTACTGCGTGCCCGGCCTCGGCCTACCAGAGCGAATCCCTACAATATATATATTGTAAGACAGTGAAAGGGTGCGTACTGGATGGGGTGTATATCTCGCCCAGGTTTCTTAGCTGGGTCGCATAAGGAATATAGGAGTGAAGGTAGGATGGCAGTACGACGTTCACTCCACTCCCCATCCAGTACAGGCTTGCAGCTCAACCCTGAGTACACACAGCTGCCTAATTAAGCCGCCAGAAATAGGTGGTAGAGTTACACAGACAGAGCTCTCAGTCTGAATCTGGCTTCAGAAGCTGCTGGAGTCTCCTGCTATCCAAGCTCTGGTAATTACTTAACATGTGTTGTTGTGGCCAGGCTGCTAGAGCCTAGACCACGGTAGTGAGGTAACTAACTGTGTTTAGCTAGCAGCCTGCCAGGCTTAGGATTTTGGTTTATGGTTTTGTTTCGTGTTTTGTTACTGTGGACTTTAATAAAAGCTGGTTGACG
Organism: Oophaga sylvatica; assembly: GCA_033576555.1. Lineage (NCBI taxonomy): Eukaryota > Metazoa > Chordata > Amphibia > Anura > Dendrobatidae > Oophaga > Oophaga sylvatica. Next base: position 19,887 of record JARQOD010006056.1, on the reverse strand, counting down.
CCAGTTTGTACCAGTACTGCTGTCTGTGATTGAGCTATTCTATGCCACTCCGTCTACCCGAGACGGCGATCCCGGAGCTAAACCCCTGAACAGTCTACAATTGGTGCTCGAATGCGGGCAGCACAGTGGCTAAAAACAGCAGCAAAGAAACGTTTGTCCAAAGCAGCCTTAAAGAGACAGTAGCCCTAATAGTGTCTGTACAGAAAAAAAAAAAAAGCTGAACTTTCTGTAGAAAAGACTTTGGAGTGTGCATGTCCTGGGTAAAGGCTGCCGGTGCCGGGACAGACAAGTCTGACAGCATGGAGGCGCTGCTCAAACATATGGCGCAAGTTAGTGTGCAACAGCAGGAGACTAACCGATTGCTAATGGAGCAGATTGCAGCACTACGCCAGGCTCTCAGCACCTCGTCCCAGAGTGATGATGCAAAGTCACCTGCGTTGTCCGCTGTAAAGAAGGCGGTAAAACAGACCCTGCAGAAGATGACGCCTCATGACGATGTGGAGGCATATCTCGCTAAATTTGAAAGGCTGGCAGAGAAGGAGAATCTGCCACCATCTGAATGGGCCATGGTGGTCGCACCCTATCTGACTGGGGAACCCCAAAAGGCCTATTTTGACCTTAGCGAGCAGGACAGCAGAGACTATGCCAAGCTGAAAGCAGAGATTCTTGCCCGGCTGGGTGTTACGGTTGCAGTCCGTGCCAGGAGAGTCCATAACTGGAGATACAGTTGGGATAAGCCTGCTCGCTCACAAATGTATGACCTGATTTATCTGGTAAAGAAATGGCTGGAGCCTGACGACAGCAACCCTGCCCAAATGGTCGAAAAAGTTGTGATGGACCGGTACATCTGGGCTCTTCCTCCTGAGGTGCAGCACAGGGTCGGACAGGGAGACCCCAAAGACGCCAATCAACTGGTCAGCCTGATAGAGAGGTACTTCAAAGTGCCCAGCCGTCCGAGCAGTCGTCATTTCAGAGTTCCCGACACCTCCCAGTAAGAGACTTCCAGCTGTTGGGGTCAGGGGGACTGCTGATAGACCGGCTCAGCCCTGAGGGGACATATGTGTGGCAATGGCGGATGCTTCCCTGTCGGAAGTCCCCAGGCCTAGAAAGGTCTCCCCGTCTGAACTCCCAGACCTGAGACAGTGTTGGAGATGCCGTGAACAGGGTCATGTTTCAGCCAACTGTCCACTAGTGGGGGAACCTATGGACTGTGATGCTGGAAGGTCCCTCTCTTTCCTCGCGGAACCCGTGTGCGTGGCCACCCCAGCCGAGGAGACTGGCCCACAGGTGTCCCAGGTGGTTATAAATGGCTGCCCAGTACAAGCCCTCCTAGACTCAGGGAGTCGAGTGACTCTGGTACATGCCAGCCTGGTTGATAGGGACTTCATCCCCAATAAACACCTGAGCGTGGGGTGCATCCATGGAGACGCCAAAGTCTACCCGGTGATTTCCATGGACTTGGTCACAAAACTCGGGGAGGTCTCGTATGAAGTGGGGGTAGTGAAGAACTTGATGCACCCAGTCATAATGGGTCGTGACTTTCCCCTGTTTTGGGGTCTCTGGGAAAAAAAAGGTTCTACCGGACAGTGTGATGAAGCTCCTACTGAGGTTGCGCAGTCCATAGGGGCGGAACACAATGCTAATGTGTTGTTAAACTTATGTGATAATAATGATAATGATGCATTTCCTTTGCAGGTGATGTTGGGGAAAGAGGATAGTGGTTCTCTGGAACAGAATGTCCCTGACCTACCTGTGACCATTTTGGGAGTGAGCAGTTGCGAGACCCCACTCTTAAAAATGCCAGGGAAAGTATAACTGTTCTGAATGAGATCCCACAAGAGCCCGGCTCTGATAAACAGTTTCCCCCTTTTGCCATGAACAATAACCTGCTATATAGGGTCACTAAGGTTATGCCATTGGTTAAGGATCACCTGCAGAGAGCCCAAGCAGCTCAAAGCAGAATATATAATCAGTCAGCAAAAGTTAGGACTTTCAACCCCGGAGATCAGGTCCTGATCCTAATTCCCATGGTGGAAAGTAAGTTTTTGGCCAAATGGCATGGCCCCTATGAGATAGTACAGAAAGTGAGCGAGGTCACTTATAAAGTACATCAACCAGGGAGACGGAAGCCCTACCAGGTCTATCATATCAACCTGATCAAGCCCTGGAGGGACAGAGAGTCTTTGTTGGCCTCGAGTAAATTAGAGAAAGGGTTAATACGGGAATTTCTGCAGAAAAATCAGCAGAGGTTTTCAGACTTGCCCGGCCGGACTTCTCTAGTGAAGCACCATTTCTCGGTAGAGCATAGGCATGGGAAGTTACAGGGTAATGCCGATGCCTTGTCCAGAGTTCACTGTCTCTTTGGAGTTGTTGACCAGCCCTCCGGTCTGGAGAAAAGGGGGGGATATGTGAGACAGTGAAAGGGTGCGTACTGGACGGGGTGTATATCTCGCCCAGGTTTCTTAGCTAGTTCGCATAAGGAATATAGGAGTAAAGGTAGGATGGCAGTACGACGTTCACTCCACTCCCATCCAGTACAGGCTTGCAGCTCAACCCTGAGTACACACAGCTGCCTAATTAGGCAGCCAGAAATAGGTGGTAGAGTTACACAGACAGAGCTCTCAGTCTGAATCTGGCTTCAGACGCTGCTGGAGTCTCCTGCTATCCAAGCTCTGGTAATTACATAACGTGTTGTTGTGGCCAGGCTGCTAGAGCCTACAGTCATGGCCAAAAGTTTTGAGAATGACACAAATATTATATTTTCACATGATCTGCTGCCCTCTAGGGTTTTTTATGTGTGTTTGACAGATGTTTTTATCACAGACAGAAATATAATTGCAAACATATGAGTAACAAAAGCTTATATTGAAAGTTAGAATGAGTTAATGCAGCAAGTCAATATTTGCAGTGTTGACCCTTCTTCTTCAGGACCTCTGCAATTCTCCCTGGCATGCTCGCAATCAACTTCTGGACCAAATCCTGACTGATAGCAGTCCATTCTTGCACAATCAATGCTTTCATTTTGTCAGAATTTTTAGGTTTTTGTTTGTCCACCCGTCTCTTGATGATTGACCACAAGTTCTCAATGGGATTAAGATCTGAGGAGTTTCCAGGCCATGGACCCAAAATCTCTATGTTTTGTTCCCTGAGCCATTTAGTTATCACCTTTGCTTTATGGCAAGGTGCTCCATCATGCTGGAAAAGGCATTGTTGATCGCCAAACTGCTCTTGGAGGGTTGGGAAAAGTTGCTCTTGGAGGACATTCTGGTACCATTCTTTATTCATGGCTGTGCTTTTAGGCAAGACTGTGAGAGAGCCAATTCCCTTGGCTGAGAAGCAACCCCACACATGAATGGTTTCAGGATGCTTAACAGTTGGCATGAGACAAGACTGGTGGTAGCGCTCACCTTGTCTTCTCCGAATGAGGCGTTTTCCTGATGTCCCAAACAATCGAAAAGGGGATTCATCAGAGAAAATAACTTTACCACAGTCCTCAGCAGTCCACTGCCTGTACCTTTTGCAGAATGTCAGTCTGTCCATGATGCTTTTTCTGGAGAGAAGTGGCTTCTTTGCTGCCCTCCTTGAGACCAGGCCTTGCTCCAAGAGTCTCCGCCTCACAGTGCGTGCAGATGCACTCACACCTGCCTGCTGCCATTCCTGAGCAAGCTCTGCACTGATGGTAGCCCGATCCCGCAGCTGAAACACTTTTAAGAGACGGTCCTGGCGCTTGCTGGTCTTTCTTGGGCGCCCTGGAGCCTTTTTGACAACAATGGAACCTCTCTCCTTGAAGTTCTTGATGATGCGATAGATTGTTGACTGAGGTGCAATCTTTCTAGCTGCGATACTCTTCCCTGTTAGGCCATTTTTGTGCATTGCAATGATGACTGCACGTGTTTCTTTAGAGATAACCATGGTTAACAGAAGAGAAACAATGATGCCAAGCACCAGCCTCCTTTTAAAGTGTCCAGTGGTGTCATTCTTACTTAATCATGACAGATTGATCTCCAGCCATGTCCTCATCAACACCCACACCTGTGTTAATGGAGCAATCACTGAAAAGAGGTTAGCTGGTCCTTTTAAGGCAGGGCTGCAATGATGTTGAAATGTGTTTTGGGGGATAAAGTTCATTTTCTAGCCAAATATTGACTTTGCAAGTAATTGCTGTTAAGCTGATCACTCTTTATAACATTCTGGAGTATATGCAAATTGCCATTAGAAAAAGTGAAGCAGTAGACTTTGTAAAAATTAATATTTGTGTCATTCTCAAAACTTTTGGCCATGACTGTAGACCACGGTAGTGAGGTAACTAACTGTTTAGCTAGCAGCCTGCCAGGCTTAGGATTTTGGTTTATGGTTTTGTTTTGTTGCTGTGGTCTTTAATAAAAGCTGGTTGACGCCAGTTTGCACCAGTACTGCTGTCTGTGATTGAGCTTTTCTATGCCACTCTGTCTACCCGAGACGGCGATCCCGGAGCTAAACCCTCGAACAGTCTACAATATATATGTATTCTATGTGTGTATATCTACTGTTTACAAGGAAAGAAAGGGTTTTTTTAATTACGATATTTCTGTCCCATTGACTTGCATTGGGTTTCCGGTATCGGAATCGGCAATACCCGATACTTTTTGAGTATCGGGCCGATCCAATCCGATCCGATATTTCTGGATATCGGGCAGTATTGCTCAACACTACTTATGACCATGTGATATTTCAGTTTTTCTTTTTTAATAAATTTGCAAAAATTTCTACATTTCTGATTTTTTTCATTCAAGATGGGGTGGAGAGTTTACATTAATGATAAAAAAAATGAATTTTTTTGAATTTACCAAATGGCTGCAATGAAACAAAGAGTGAAAAATTTAAAGGGGTCTGAATACTTTTCGTACCCACTGTATATCACAATCGGGTATTTTTCCCTAGAAGCAATGCTTCTGGATGAGAATATCTCCATAAATACTGATTGATAGAATCATACAGAAAAAAAAACTCGGGCTGCCTCAGTAGTAAAGGCCCAATGTAAGATGTAATAAGTACAATAAAGAGGCGAAATTCAGACATGAACTGTAATTTCTTTTTGTATAAAGAAGCAGATGCGACTTGTCAGATGCAGGTCTATTTCCCACTGATAATGGTAATGGCCTGGTTTATTCCCTGCGTGTTTGGCTGTAAAAATGGAATTATATTTTGTTTCACGCAGACTTTTGTGTTCCTACATAATAGCTGCCCATCGCTGTCTATTCCTTGTACTTCTGTCTCGCTCTGACTGTTTGTCTCTCATTCCAGCCCCCTGTGTATATACAGGCTGTCTGTGTGTCACTGCGTGTGTTTAATCCCATCTCTCTTTAAAGGATTGTTTTGTGTAATCCCTTTAACACTTCATTCTGCTAATTATCCGGAGAATGAGGTGCAGGACAGGGAGAGGGGAGGACAAGCACCATTACATCATGGCGAGGGGGGGAAGGTAGTCAGTGTGACCCCAGCATCACCGCACTAACACATCAATGGATGCAATGCCTGTCACTAACACACTGTGACAGGAGGATTAGGGGTGGATTCATACAGTGACAAACTGACATCTCCACAGAGTGACAGACATACACCTAACACACTCAGTGACAGGCATTACTGGTACACCATGCAAGCAAGAACCTATCCTGGTCGTACCTTTCCTCTGCTATATATCCTAAATACAGACTTTTGTTTTTTATCTACATATAATACAGTGAAGGAAATAATAATTTGATCCCTTGCTGATTTTGTAAGTTTGCCCACTGACAAAGACATGAACAGTCTATAATTTTAAGGGTAGGTTAATGTTAACATTGAGAGATAGAATATCAAAAATAAAATCCAGAAAATCACATTGTATAAATTATATAAATGTATTTTGCAGTGAGAAATAAGTATTTGATCCCTCTGGCAAACAAGACTTAATACTTGGTGGCAAAACCCCTGCTGACAAGCACAGCAGTCAGACTTTTTTGTAGTTGATGATGATGTTTGCGCACGTCAGGAGGAATTTTGGTCCACTCCTCTTTGCAGATCATCTCTAAATCATTAAGATTTTGAGGTTTTCGCTTGGCAACTCAGAGCTTCAACTCCTTCCATAAGTTTGGAGACTGGCTAGGCCACTCCATGACCTTAATGTGCTTCTTTTTGAGCCACTCCTTTGTTGCCTTGGCTGTATGTTTTGGGTCATTGCCTTGCATGAAGACCCAGCCACGACCCATTTTTAATGTCTTGGTGGAGGGAAGGAGGTTGTCACTCAGGATTTTACGGTACATGGCTCCATCCATTCACCTATTGATGCGGTGAAGTAGTCCTGTGCCCTTAGCAGAGAAACACCCCCAAACATGTTTCCACCTCCATGCTTGCCAGTGGGGACAATGTTCTTTGGGTCATAGGCAGCATTTCTCTTCCTCCAAACACGGCGAGTTGAGTTAATGCCAAAGACCTCAATTTTTGTCTCATCTGACCACAGCACCTTCTCCCAATCACTCACAGAATCATCCAGGTGTTCATTGGCAAACTTCAGATGGGCCAGCACATGTGCCTTCTTGAGCAGCAGGACCTTGCGGGCACTGCAGGATTTTATACCTTTAAGGCGTAATGGGTTAGCAATGGTTTTCTTGGTGACTGTGGTTCCAGCAGCCTTGAGATCATGAACAAATTCCACCGTGTAGTTTTAGGCTGATCTCTCACGAGGTGAGAATTTGCATAGTCCCCCAAATCGATGTCGATTTACAGTCATTTTGTATTTCTTCCATTTTCTTACTATTGCAACAGTTGTCTCCTTCTCACCCAGCGCCTTACGTATGGTTTTGTAGCCCATTCCAGCTTTGTGCAGGTCTATGATCTTGTCCCTGACATCCTTATAAAGCTCTTTGGTCTTGCCCATGTTGTAGAGGTTAGAGTCTGACTGATTAATTAAGTTTGCGGACAGGAATCTTTTATAAAGGTGACTATGTAAGACAGCTGTCTTTAATGCAGGTAACGAGTTGATTAGGAGCGTCTAAATGGTCTGTAGGAGCCAGAACTCTTAATGGTTGGTAGGGGATCAAATACTTATTTCTCACTGCAAAATGAAAATAAATTTATATAATTTATACAATGTGATTTTATGGATTTTATTTTTGATATTCTATCTCTCAATTTTAAAATTAACCTACCCTTAAAAATATAGACTGTTCATGTCTTTGTTAGTGGACAAACTTACAAAATCAGCAAGGGATCAAATAATTATCTCCTTCACTGTATGTTGAAATGTGTATACATACAGTGGGGATGATAAGTATTTGATACGCTGCCGATTTTGCAAGTTTTCCCACCTACAAAGAATGGAGAGGTCTGTAATTTTTATTGTAAGTATACTTCAAATGTGAGAGACAGAATTTAAAAATAAAAACCAGAAAATCACATTGTATGATTTTTAAATAATTAATTTGATTTTATTGCATGAAATAAGTATTTAATCAACTACCAAGCAGCAGGAATTTTGGATGTCACAGAGTTGTTAGTTTTTCTTTAAGAAGTCCTCCTACTCTGCACTCATTACTTGTATTAATTACATCTGATTCAACTTGTTACCTGTATAAAAGACACCTGCCACACACTCAATCAATCACAATCCAATCTCTTCACCACGGCCAAGACCAAAGATCTGTCTAAGGCTACCAGGGTCAAAATTGTAAACCTGCACAAGGCTGGAATTGGCTACAGGACAATAGGCAAGCAGCTTGGTGAGAATGCAACAACTGTTGACACAATTATTAGAAAATGGAAGTAACACATGATGACTGTCAATCTTGCTTGATCTGGGGCTCTATGCAAGATCTCGCCTCGTGGGGTAAGGATGATTCTGAGAAAGGTCATGAATCAGCCCAGAACTACACAGTGTCAAACATTACCATTAGTAGCACACTGAGCCGTCATGGATTAATATCCCGCAGAGCACGCAAGGTCCTCCTGCTCACACCAGCACATGTCCAGGCCCATTTGAAGTTTGCCAATGACCATCTGGATGATCCAGAAGAGGCATGGGAGAAGGTCATATGGTCAGATGAGACCAAAGTAGAACTTTTTGCTATCAACTCACCGTTTTTGGAGGAAGCTGAAGGATTAATACAACCCGGAGAACACTGTTTTAACAGTGAAGCATGGTGAGGGAAACATCATCATACTTTGGGGTGCATTTCTGCAAAGGGGACAGGACAACTGCACCGTATTGAAGGGAGGATGGATGGGGTCATGTATTGCGAGATTTTGGCCAACAAACTCCTTCCCTCAGTAAGAGCATTGAAGATAGGTCGTGGCTGGGTCTTCCAGCATGACAATGACCCGAAGCACACAGCCAGGGCAACTAAGCAGTGGCTATGTAAGAAGCATTTCAAGGTCCTGGAGTGGCCTAGTCAGTCTCTAGACCTAATCTCAATAGAAAATCTTTGGAGGGAGCTGAAACTCAATGTTGTCCAGTGACAGTCCCCTTGAGAAGATCTGTATGGAGGAGTGGGCCAAAATCCCTACTGCAGTGTGTACAAACTTGATCAATAACTACAGGAAACATCTGACTTCTGTAATTGCAAACAAAGGTTTCTGTACCAAATACTAAGCTCTGTTTTTATATTTTATCAAATACTTATTTCATGCAATAAAATGCAAATTAATTATGTAAAAATCAAACAATGTGATTTTCTGGATTTTTTTAAAATTCTGTCTCTCACAGTTGAAGTGTTTGTGAACTGTAAATGATACATGGTTTTCTAAATATTTTAAAAATCTCAATCTGAAAATTGTAATATGCATTTGTTTTCAGCCGCCCTTGAGTCAATACTTTCTAGGACCACCTTTCATTGCAATTACTACTGCAAGTCTTTTGGGGTATATCTCCACCATCATTGCAAATCTAGAAGCAGCTATTTTTGCCCATTACTCTTTGCAAACCCCAATGTTCCAGTCTTGTCACAGATTCTCAATGGGATTTAGATCTGGACTTTAAATGGGCCATTCACACACATGAATATGCTTTGATCTAAACCATTCCATTATAGGTCTGGCAGTATGTTTAGGGTTCTTGTCCCGCTGGAAAGTGAACCAACAACCCAGTGTCAAGTCTTTTGCAGCCTCCAACAGGTTTTCCTCCAGGATTGGCCGGTATTTAGCTCCACCCATCTTCCCATCAACTCTGACCAGCTTCCCTGTATCTGCTTAAAAAAGCATCCCCACGCATGATTCTGACATGACTGTTTGACAGTGCTTGATAGTGTTTTCAGGGTAATGTGCAGTGTTAGTGTGTAGCCCTGGTGGTAGGCACACGCAGTACCCTGGGGAGTGTATGGCGAGACGGCGGCTTAAAGCTCAATATGCATTCATTCTACACACACTAGACACACCCTTGGGGTAGTGAAGTATACTCTAGGGAGTGGTCAAGAAGGTATGTGTAGGAGTGATTTTAGTCAGTGAGTGTAGTTCCTGTCTTCGGGCAGTAAGGACGTGAAGAGTCTAGTTCCTGTCTTCAGGCAGTAAGGACGTGGAGAGTCTGCGTCTGGACTACAGTGAGAGAGTCTGCATCTGGAGGGAGGAAGGAGTCTAGATTGCTATCTCATCAGCTTGGAAAGTGGAGTCTGGTATAGTGTTGGAATACACCTTAGTCTGGTCAGAGCTGTGTCATCTCCTCAGCATACATTGAAGGAAAGAACAAGTTGTAACCCAGAAAGTCTTCAGCATTCCTGTCTAAAGGACAGTATCAGGTACAGAGACGTGCTCCTGCCTGTGATAACTGAGCATCTGTGGTTAGCTTGATTGGAAGGAAAAAGGTTGAAAGTGACTGCTCGACCCCTGGCTAGTAAGAGTGTTTATGTTACCAGCGTGGACAAGGCGAAAGGCAAGTGGATTAGAGAATTGGCGCTTCAGGATTGCAGAAGTCCAGCGCCTTGTTACCGGTCACTGGGGACCGAAGAGTCACTGTTGCTTCAGGCACAGTGACAGGACAACCAGGAATCTACCGGACCCTAGGTCGCGGCAGACAAGCCCCTTATAGTCGGTACGTAGCTGGGGTCAGGGGGAGTGAACACTTTGGAGTTCTGCAGGACAAACATAAGTATTCAGCTCCTTCACAGGAAGATCCCTAACACTAAGCTGACTGGGCAAGAACAGCTAAGATTTGCTGGAATCATAGAGGGAACTACGCTTCAGGCTGGTTGTACTCGTTTATTGGAGATAAAGGAGGCCCCTAACTTGTCCAGCTGCCGTCTCAAGATACACTCCCCTTGGATCAGCCTCCTTGGGACCTGCCTTATCATTCTGCAAGTAAAGGTATGGAAAGACGCTGACTGTGTGAGACTGTGTTATTTACCGGCACCCGACTTCACCATCTTAACAGACTTTGAGGGAAGAGTCCCACCTGTAGGGGACCCGACATCTAGCTGCCTCACCATCCCCTCAGAGATCTACAGCAGCGCTGGTACTAATTACCAGAATACTACAGGTGGCGTCACGAACTGTACATAAATCAACCCCCTGTAAATATATCCCCAACAACATACGCCAGACCGCCCGGGCCACAGACCGAGCCACAGCTGCCTGTGACAAAATCCCCATAGACTTCTACGGGCTCGGCTCTGAGTACCCCATTGCCCTGGTAACCCACAATTGTGGTGGCGGGTCGACACAAACTTTTGGCGTCACGAACAGGATACCAAACTCGCGAAATTGCGAGCCCTGCGTGCCTAAGAACTTGTTTTTGTGAAAAGGACTGTTTGCACTTTTGGCGCCAAAATCGCCATTTTTGTCGCCATATTCGCGCCCTCAGGCGCTGGAGAAGAAGGTGGGCGTACCTTCGTGGGCGTCTACCCCCCTGTGGCGCGAAGAAAATGCCTGCCCTCTCAAAGTGCTACTATAACATGCGGTCCTGCCCTACAGCAAAGGAGGTCCGCCTCCTCTTCACCTTCCCTGCGAGGAGGAGGAGACGCAAATCCCACCTCCACGGAAGAGACCGGATGTCTCCACAGAAAGAGAGAATCTTCTGGAGCGTGATGGAGGCAGGACGTGTGGAGCCGAGCGGGGCAGCGGAGGAAGGCAGGCCCCGTGCCCCCGCCGAGCTGCCATCGGCATCCGAGGCCTATGCGATCCTGCACCTGCAACAGGCGTTGTTAGAGGTTCGGGAGGAGAACTCACGTCTAAAGAAGTTGTTCCAACCTGGACTAGAGGAGATAGAGAGACGCCGCTGTAACCTGCTGAAGTGGCAAATGACGAACACGGCGTCCTCTCCCCTCAACGAACCCCCACGATTCAAAGTACCGAAAAGTCTGCTGCCCAAGGCGAAGGAGCAACCGGAGGCTGCCCCGAAAGTACCGTTCCCGATCCCACTGGTGAAGCGGTGGATGCGGAGGAGGTTGAGGAGGTACAGCCAATCCCGGAACGCCCGCCCGGCCAAGAGGCCGCAGCAGATTATCGGTCCCCGGCAGGGACACCGGAGGGGTCCTGTCCGTCACTACCAGATGTGGACTGGGACGAGATGGCGCGCCTGGATGACGTCGCCTACACCGCCCAGTGGGAGCAAGAATGGCAGAGTCGTGAGGAGACGAAGAGGCGCCAGCAGGAGGAAGCGCGGGAAATCAAGAAGAACCGCCAGCGACAGTTTGCTGAGCTGATTGCCGACAAGGAGACTGTCCGTCGCGACAAAGGTACCTTACGGGAACCGCGGCGGCAGGGGTGTGTGACTGAGTTCCAGCTCCGGAAGGGCTGGGGCTTTACCGAGAACCGGGCCTCTACCCAGCGGTCTTCGTCAGCAGGCGTGACGTGGAATCTCACCTGCCACAAGGCCATTCCGGGAGGGACTTAGTAAACGGCGACATAGTCACCTATACGCGGCATTGGGGAATGAAGGGGTGGTATGCCCTGAACGTCGCCATCGTCCGCGACCCCGTCCCAGACGCCGGTACCGTCACCATTACCGCAGCGTCCCCGTACTCAGCTTCAGCAGCATCCGGCCGTGCCCCAGCATCGCCCCCTTCAAAGTCATCGCAACATGCGACCCAAGGTCTATCGCAAGTAAAAGCCACTTCCATATCGCCAAATGCGACCCAGTCTAGATCGCAAACCCTGACGCGGTCTATATCATTGACTGTAATGGAGACGCAATCGGTGTCATGCGAAGAAAGTGTACCCGTTGCGCCCCTGGAGGTTCAAACCAGAACTGTCGCAACCCAGACCCTGATCGCAGCACATGATTTGCTGGTCCTGGGATCAAGGGCCCATTGCGTTGTTCCAGCCCCCGGGGTGGAAGATGTGGTGGAAAATGTCTTAGTAGCTGATGAATAAGTGGTAAAGAGTTGGTGAGATCCATATCGGGTCTACCATCAGTACTATAGCAGAAAGTTTAAAATGTTTTTGAAAAAGTATTGCACAAGTTATATATAATGAATATATATTCCTAATTATAGAATGCCCGGCTGGGTAATTGATAATTGATAATTGATAATTGGTAATTGGTAAATTGATAATTAATATATGATAAACAGTTGCACTTTTACAATGTGATTTATTATGTCTTCTTTTATAAATGGACTTTTTGAGGTAAAGGACTATGCTTACCCAGAACTCTTTTGTACATAGTTGCGCTTCAGCGCCCTATCTTGGTTTTACATAAACCATCCATATCTACCTCTGAAAAACAAAACCCGTGTGGTGTGGCACTGAGTGAGGTCTGCACTTGGATGTCCTGCAGCCCACCCAGGACCCACGTTGAAGGTTTGGTGCGGGTCCTTCACAAGTATCTTGTATATCTATTTATTGAAAATGCTATTTGATACTATTTGTATTAAAGTTTGTAACGTTCAAAGTATTCTTACCTCCCGGATGGGAAGATGTTATTGTTATTGTTATTGCATAAACAAAATTTTTCTGTCTTTTGTATTTCACAGCCCGGGAGTGCTGTCGTTTACCATGGGGGAATGTGTAGCCCTGGTGGTAGGCACACGCAGTACCCTGGGGAGTGTATGGCGAGACGGCGGCTTAAAGCTCAATATGCATTCATTCTACACACACTAGACACACCCTTGGGGTAGTGAAGTATACTCTAGGGAGTGGTCAAGAAGGTATGTGTAGGAGTGATTTTAGTCAGTGAGTGTAGTTCCTGTCTTCGGGCAGTAAGGACGTGAAGAGTCTAGTTCCTGTCTTCAGGCAGTAAGGACGTGGAGAGTCTGCGTCTGGACTACAGTGAGAGAGTCTGCATCTGGAGGGAGGAAGGAGTCTAGATTGCTATCTCATCAGCTTGGAAAGTGGAGTCTGGTATAGGTGTTGGAATACACCTTAGTCTGGTCAGAGCTGTGTCATCTCCTCAGCATACATTGAAGGAAAGAACAAGTTGTAACCCAGAAAGTCTTCAGCATTCCTGTCTAAAGGACAGTATCAGGTACAGAGACGTGCTCCTGCCTGTGATAACTGAGCATCTGTGGTTAGCTTGATTGGAAGGAAAAAGGTTGAAAGTGACTGCTCGACCCCTGGCTAGTAAGAGTGTTTATGTTACCAGCGTGGACAAGGCGAAAGGCAAGTGGATTAGAGAATTGGCGCTTCAGGATTGCAGAAGTCCAGCGCCTTGTTCCCGGTCACTGGGGACCGAAGAGTCACTGTTGCTTCAGGCACAGTGACAGGACAACCAGGAATCTACCGGACCCTAGGTCGCGGCAGACAAGCCCCTTATAGTCGGTACGTAGCTGGGGTCAGGGGGAGTGAACACTTTGGAGTTCTGCAGGACAAACATAAGTATTCAGCTCCTTCACAGGAAGATCCCTAACACTAAGCTGACTGGGCAAGAACAGCTAAGATTTGCTGGAATCATAGAGGGAACTACGCTTCAGGCTGGTTGTACTCGTTTATTGGAGATAAAGGAGGCCCCTAACTTGTCCAGCTGCCGTCTCAAGATACACTCCCCTTGGATCAGCCTCCTTGGGACCTGCCTTATCATTCTGCAAGTAAAGGTATGGAAAGACGCTGACTGTGTGAGACTGTGTTATTTACCGGCACCCGACTTCACCATCTTAACAGACTTTGAGGGAAGAGTCCCACCTGTAGGGGACCCGACATCTAGCTGCCTCACCATCCCCTCAGAGATCTACAGCAGCGCTGGTACTAATTACCAGAATACTACAGGTGGCGTCACGAACTGTACATAAATCAACCCCCTGTAAATATATCCCCAACAACATACGCCAGACCGCCCGGGCCACAGACCGAGCCACAGCTGCCTGTGACAAAATCCCCATAGACTTCTACGGGCTCGGCTCTGAGTACCCCATTGCCCTGGTAACCCACAATTGTGGTGGCGGGTCGACACATTAGTTTTCCGACACACATAGCATTTTGCACTGAGCCCAAAAAGTTCTACTTTGGTCTCATCTAACAATAGCATTTTCTTCCACATGCTACCTGTGTCCCCTACATGGCATTTTCAAACTGAAAATGGGACTTCTTATAGCTTGCCTTCAAAGATGGCCATCTTCTTGACACTTTTCCATAAAGGCCAGATTTGTGGAGTATACAGTACAACTAATAGTTGTCCTGTGGACAGATTCTCCCACCTGAGCTGTCGATCTTTGCAACTCCTCCAGAATGTCCATGGGCCTCTTGATTGCTTCTCTAATTAGTGTTTTCCTTGCTTGGGATGCCAGTTTAGGTGGACGGCCATGTCTTGGTAGGTTTGCAGTTCTACCATACTCCTTCCATTTTTGGATGATGGATTGAACAGTGCTCCATGAGATGCTTAGAGCTTGGGCTAATATTTATAACCTAACCCTGATTTACTCTCCTCCACAACTTTATCCCTGACCTGTCTGGTGTGTTCTTTGGTCTTCATGATGCTGTTTGATTCCTAATATTCTCAAACTAACCTCTGAGGCCTTCACAGAACAGCTATAGTTATACTGAGAATAAATTTCACACAGATGGACTCAATTTATCAATTTTGTGACTTCAAATGGCAAATGGTCGCTCAGGATTTTTTTTAGGGGTATCAGACTACAGGGGGCTGAATAGTTCATGAAGTATGGATACTTTTTAAAGGTACTGTATGTATTTATATAGAGCAAGAGAGAGAGAAAGAATATGTTTGCTGTCTATCTAAACTATTCAGCATTGAAATTGCAGCTCAAAGAAGGAAAAATTGTGGAGTTGTGGAAATCACAGGATTGCTAGACATGTTACTTACTGAGCTTCTTACTGTAGTTGTGATAAAATCACAATCAAGGTAACAGATCTAGCAGTTCTCTTCATGCTGAGCTCTGTATAACCCCATGCTTACCACTGATTGACAGTGTTCTTTGTACACTGTGCATATGCAGAAAATTGCCAATTAGTGGTGGTGGGGTTATACATGAATATGGAGGACTACAAAGCAGCAGGTTTACTAGTCCTTAACGATAATCTCCTGCAGTGATTTTATGAAAACTACAGCAAATAGCCCATTAGGTGACACATCGCTGAAATCAGGGTCTCTGTTTCTACATTTTGCTGCTTTCAGATTAGGTGGCAAAAACCAGGTAACACATTCCCTCTAATGATATGCAAATTATAAAAAATGAAAACAACATTTTCTGAACATCTGAATTTATTCCATATTGAGAAGGAGCGTAATATGTAAGTCCATACTGTGATTTTCATAATTCCATGACTTTTGCTTATTGATGAGGCAATTTCAATGTTGAGAATAGTATACTGTATTATATATCATTGTGTAAATGTATAGTTATTACGTATCCCTCCATCTATCAAGTATTATTATAAATCTGTAAATGTATGTTCACTATCTATTTATCTACGCTGTATTATCTGTCAATCTGTAAACATATATTTGCCAAATTACTATCTATCTATCTATCGATCCACCCTATATCTATTATCTATCTATTATCTATCTATCGATCTTTTATCTATCTTTCATCTATCTATTTATCTATCCCATATCTCTATCTATCTATCTATTGATCATTTATCTATCTTTCATCTATCTATCTATCTATCTATCTATCTATCTATCTATCTATCTATCTATCTATCTATCTATCATCTATCTATCCCATATCTATCTATCTATTATCTATCTATCCCATATCTGTCATCTATCTATCTATCTATCTATCATCTATCTATCCCATATCTACTATCTATCTATCTATCTATCTATCTATCTATCTATTCTATCTATCTATCTATCTATCTATCTATCTATCTATCTATCAATCTATCTATCACCATTATCTATCTATCTATCTATCTATCTATCTATCTATCTATCTATCCCATATCTATCTATCTATTATCTATCTATCATATCTATCTATTATCTATCTATTCTATCTATCTATCTATCTATCTATCTACTATCTATTATCTATCTATCTATCTATATCTATCATCTATCTATCCACATATCTACTATCATCTAGAAATAAGAAAACAGGCAGCTGCTGAGAAAGGCAGATAAATCTTCCGAAACGTTGCTGCTAATGGATCAGTAAAGTCACGTTTTTTCACTTTAATTTTTGGAGGGCTGCCTGTTTTTTTCTGATTTTCTATTTTGGAGGTTTGGACATCACCTTAACAGGTTTTATTGCACCCGGTTTCTTTTGTAGTGCTGCCAAATTTTTTTTATCTATCTATCTGTCGGTTTATCTATCCTGTCTGTCCATCTAATTCTATATGTTTGTCTATCTATACATGTATCTAGTTACTGGGCAGAACTCACAGGCTACATAGGTAAGGGTAATAATGCCAGACTTTCCAACTCTAACAGCCCCACCACCACCCCTTACCTCATACTTTCTGCCCCTCACCCTTTCTACTTATTGTAGAGCTTTAGCCCAGCTCTGACACTCTGTGAATAATTTTCCAGCACCCCCCTCCCCGGTGCCCTCTGCCCTCTCCCTCCCTATCTGTGCCCAGGCTTTTGCTATTGGAGAGTCCATAATGAGATAAGCGTGAGCTCACAGGCCCGCTATTTAACCCCTGCACCCAGGGCACAAGCAACAGATTAGGGGCAGGTAGGAGACACGAGGGTAGTTAGATTGGCACCGGGGGCAGAGCAGGCTTTGCCCAGGAATTGCATGGGGATCTGTGGAAAGGGAGAGGACAGGAGGAGCTGACCAGTGTCCCACACTCAGAGTAAGTTAGACTCCTGTGTTCTCCTGTCTTGTGCACCTTGTACGTGTGGACTTTGTCACTTTGTGAGATTCGCTTTCTGTCACACTTTGGTGTGGTTACCGGTGTGTTCTGTCTTACTTGTGGTGTGTCTCAATGGCTGACTGTCACATAATACCTAAACAATTAAAAATTGTCTTGTCTGTGATAATTGTACTCGTAAAGTCATTTCCCCTCATTCACTAGGGCCACAGCAAATCTTGGTATAATCTAGAATTGCAAGGCCACACAAAAAGCAATCAATCATCTACTTATCATCAGCGTGTGGATCTTACGGTTAGATATTGATTGCAGCTGATTGTCTAATGGATGATGAGCATTGTTAATCAGTTATCTGCTCAGATGCACAGCACATAAAGGCCATATATACTGATTTAGATGGATGTTATCCATGTACAATGTGATAAGGGATTTGAGATTAAATGAAGAAGCTCACTTATATAAGTCGCAGTCAATCAGACTTGTACTTTATAGTCTGGCAGTGTGCCCAGTATGGGTGACGGCCGGCATACGGGACAGTGCAGGTTATAAGTAGAGTCACAAGGACTGTCAGTCATGCACTATTGTACACTCGTGTTATGGTGGTCTTAAGGTTTGACCAGATTGAGTGAAAGTTGTTTTTCTTGCCTATAAAATTTAACATTTATTAACTAGTAGTTATGGATAAGTTACTGATTTGTAAAGAACTTCATTTTGATCATGTTGATTTCAGCTGGGATGATGATGCTTTCAGATCTATAATGTACAAATGACACTTCTTACCATTATGGTGACTGATCCTTAGGGTTCCCATGTCACTTCCTTATCTGCCCACTCCCCTACTAATTTCTGTGTCCACCTCTTTTCTCCCCTGAGGTTTTTTGTTCCTACTTTTTCTTGATTTGACCTCTCCTAGATTGTCCAGAGTCATCTAAGCCATTTTAAGACTACTGAGACTGTGTATCCATCTCATCTATCTTTCCCATACATCTTTCCCCTCTATGTCTTTCTTCAAACTGTTCTTATATCCCACCTTAATTGTACACCTCTACTATATTAAGACCTCCATATACATTGGATTAAAGTCATCTAAACCCCTCCGATATCAGCAGGATTTAATGATAGAGTAATTTGTATAGTTGTATAGTTTTTAAGATTGAAGGTAGACATAAGTCCATCGAGTTCAACCTATAACCCAGTATGTTGATCAAGAGGAAAGCAAAAAAACCTATTAAGGTACTGTCACACTAGGTGAGATCGCTAGCGATATCGCTTAAGCGACACCGATTTTATGACACAACAGCGACATCGTCAGCGATGTCGCGGTGTATGACATGTAGCAGCGATGTGGCCCCTGCTGTGATGTCGCTGATCATGCATGAACGTTGTGGGCCGTATTTTGATTGTTGGCGTCCGCTGGTGAGCCTGAATCGCTGAGTTTGACACTCTTTATGAACGACGAGCGACCTCGTTGGCGACTCATATGTCAGCGGCGCAGGCGGGACTAGGTTTTCTTTAGTAACGCCCCTCAGCTCCGATTGGTGGCCATAACATCACCTCAGCAATAGATGAAAACGGAAAACTGCGCCCCCAATGCAAAAGCAATAGCGGCACAGACTGGATCGCAGTGGCTGCAAAGCAGAAGGCTAGCAGGACACAGTATGGAACGATGCTGGAAATTCGTATGAACCACTTGCGCTCGAGAACAATGGGAAGGGAGCGCTAATACGTCGTCTTTATGACGCGGTCGTCCAATCACAAAGCGAGAGCTGTGACATAAACAGTCATGACATTCAGTGACCACCAATCTGTGCTGAGGGGCGTGGAAAGGTTGCGTTCAATCACGCCTATCGAGGTCGGGATCTTTAACAATACATGCTGTGTGACAGGTCCCAACGACCGCCGAGGTCATTATACAGATCGCTGATCGCTGATGTGTCGTTTATGAGATCTTCCTGTTTGGAAGCTACTAGCGACCATATAGCGATGTACAAACGATCTCTGCCAGGTCGTGTCGTTGTCGTGATCGCTGGTGCGATCACTTAGTGTGACAGTACCATTAGGCAGATGTTAATTGCCCTATTTAAGGGGAAAAATTACTTTCCAACTCAACATGTGGCAAACAGACTAGTTCATTGTATCAACGCCCCACCATAGGATCTAGCGCCCAAAACCAGTAATATTCTATTTTTTTAAGAGAGGGCATCTTGGCCCTCCTTGTACTTTTGTAGTGAATCGACCATTACAACATGTTCTATAATCTCATTGTTCTTATAGTAAAGAATCACTGTCTGTGATTATGATGAAACTTTCTTTCACTAGATGTAGAAGATGCCCCAGGGTCCCATCGCAGGTTTAGGTGTAAATAATTATTAGAAAGATATCTTTACTGTCCTCCACATATTTGTACATTGTTGTTAGATCTCCCTAAGCATTTGTCACGATGCGTGACACGACCCAACTGGTGGTCGGTCAGCAGACGGCACAACTCACACAAAACGGGATGGGAAAGGCGAGAGGAGGGCCCTAACAATAGGAAATGAGGGATTGTCACCACCTTAGCTCAAACCTGAACCTGTCCCTGCACTCCCCTAATGCCCTATGCGGGTCCTTCCCCCGTCGCCTTCAGGATACCTTGTCCCTAGTTGTCACCGAAAACTGCCCTGGTTAGTGCATGGCCGGCAAGGAGCACTAGCCTCACCTCTGAAGATAATAAAC
>JARQOD010006055.1:0-33981 GCA_033576555.1 Oophaga sylvatica | reverse complement strand
AAAGACAGAAAGCAAAATGGCCAACGGAAAACTGAGTTTCAAGGAACATGTCAACAGAGACAAAGAACCTTACATTACTCCCCCCTTAGGGACAACCTCCGGATGACCTCAGACCAGGCTTGTCAGGGTACCTCTGATGAAACTGGCGGAGCAGGCGAGGAGCATTTACATTATTGACTGGTTCCCATGAGTTGTCCTCCACTGGGTAGCCCTGCCATTTAATCAAATATTGCAACTGATTTCTGTACAACCTGGAATCTAGAATCCTTTCCACCATAAATTCTTCCTGACCATCGACCAGCACTGGGTCAGGGCAAGGAGAAGAACGTCCAGGAAACGTATTAGGTGTTGCAGCCTTTAGTAGGGATACATGAAAGACAGGGTGGATTCTCATAGTTTGGGCAGTTGAAGACGACAAGCAACAGCACTTATAATCTTATTGATCTTATAAGGTCCAATGTACTTATGTCCCAATTTAGACAATGGAATCTTTAATTTAAGATTTCTGGTTGACAGCCAGACCAAATCTCCTACCTTGAAAGCTGGTGCAGGTTTACGAAATTTATCTGCTGCTTTCTTGTACCTTTCCTGAGCCAATTCTAGATTTTCCTTTAGAAGATCCATATTCTTTTGTAAAGAAGTGATTCTTTCAGCCACTGCCGGCAAGGGCGTATCTATGGGAAATCGTGGTAGAATGTTAGGATGATAACCTAGATTGGAGTAAAAAGGAGACTGCTTAGTGGAGGCGCTCTGAGAGTTGTTATAAGAGAACTCAGCCAGTGGAAGTAGATCCACCCAATCATCCTGTAGGTGGCAGATAAAACAGCGGAGATACTGCTCCAGGGTCTGATTGGTTCGTTCTGTCTGTCCATTAGTCTGGGGATGAAAAGCAGAAGAAAGGTTTACTTTAATGTCCAATGCTGCACAGAAATTTTGCCAAAACCTTGAAGTGAATTGCACCCCTCGATCCGAAATGACCTCATCCGGTACTCCATGTAAGCGAAACACATTCTTAATCATCAAGTCTGATGTCTGTTTTGCAGTGGGTAAGCCGACACAAGGGATAAAATGAGCTGCCTTTGTTAGACGGTCAACCACCACTAGAATGGTGTTCTTCCCTTGAGAGGTTGGTAACTCCACAATGAAGTCCATAGAAATGGATCCCCACGGGCGGGACGGGGTGGGAAGAGGTTGCAACAGACCAGTTGGTGAGGAGCGAGGTGTTTTGCATCTTGCACAGACTTCATATGAAGTGACATAGTTTAAGACATCTTTCCTGTAAGTGGGCCACCAAAAGAAACGAGAAAGAAATTCTTGTGTCTTTAGAATTCCCCTATGCCCGGCTATCTTGGAATCGTGGATGAGTTGCAATACTCTCAATCTGACTGTTTCAGGTATATACAGACGTTGTCCCTGAATCCACACACCATTCTTAAAGACAAGACTTACGTCCCTTGGGGGTTGAGCCAACAAAGAATCCGCATGGCATGCTTCCTTGATGTCCTTAAGTAGGTCTTGATTATGAATCACTCCCAGGAATCTAGAGTCAGGAAGAATAGTCTTAGGAGGAGTAAGTGGACGTGTCTCTGCTGAATGAATCCTAGAGAGTGCATCAGCCTTTCCATTGCGCGATCCTGGTCTATAAGAAATGACAAAATTAAATTGGTTTAGGAAAAGATTCCAGGGAGCCTGGCGAGGAGTCAGGCACTTAGCCGACCTGATAAATTCAAGGTTACGATGGTCTGTCAGGACGACTATTTGCTGTGCAGCTCCCTGAAGAAGGTGTCTCCATTCCTTGAAGGCGGCAATAATGGCCAACAATTCTCTATTGCCCACATCGTAGTTCCTCTCAGCCGAAGACAACTGCTGGGAAAAGAAGGCACAGGGATGCAAGACATTCTTCTCACCTGTTCTCTGAGAGAGTATAGCTCCAACGGCACAGTCTGAAGCATCCACCTCTATTATGAAGGCAAGCTCGGGGTTGGGATGTACTAAGATAGGTGCGGTGGTAAATTTATCCTTTAAACAGGAAAATGCTTCCTGAGCTTGCGGGGTCCAGGAGAACTTAGACTGTTTCCGGGTAAGTTGGGTGATAGGTGACACTACCTCAGAAAAATTCTTAATGAAACGTCTATAGAAGTTGGCAAACCCGATGAAACGCTGCACCTCCTTCACATTTCTAGGAATTGGCCAATCCTTGATGGCTTGGGTCTTGCTTCCATCCATACTAATCCCTTGCGTAGATAGTACATACCCCAGAAATTGAATTTCGGTCCTATGGAATTCACATTTTTCAAGTTTGATGTAGAGATGGTTTTGTCTTAGGCGTTCTAAGACCATTCTCACATGTCCATGATGTTCCTCTGTGGAGTTAGAAAAAATTAGAATATCATCCAGATAAATCACCACAAATGTATCTAGGAGATCCCTGAAGATATCATTCACGAAGTGTTGGAAAGTGGCTGGGGCGGTACTCAGACCAAAAGGCATAACTAGATATTCAAAGTGTCCATAGCGTGACCTGAAAGCAGTCTTCCATTCATCCCCAGGTCTAATACGGACCAAGTTATAGGCCCCACGGAGATCCAGTTTAGAGAAAATTTTGGCATGCCGCACTCTCTCCAACAACTCAGGGATTAAAGGCAATGGATAACGGTTTCTAATAGTAACCTTATTGAGTTCCCTATAGTCTATGCAGGGTCTCAGAGATCCATCTTTCTTCTTCACAAAGAAGATGGGTGCACCTGCGGGAGATGAAGAGGGGCGTATGAAGCCCTTGGCTAAATTTTCGTCTATATAATCCTTCAAAGCTTTTAGCTCGGGCCCCGCTAGGGGGTAGATCTTACCAAAAGGTATCTCGGCTCCAGGCAATAATTCAATTGGACAATCATATGGACGGTGAGGAGGAAGCTGATCAGCGTTCTTCTTGTCACATAAATCCACATAGTCCTGGTATACAGCTGGTAGTTCAGGGACTGACATGGTACCTTTAGGAACAGAGCAAGCTGAAACTCCTTGACTCATCTGTTTCTCCGGAAAGTGTAATTCCTTGGTCTCCCAGTTAATCGTAGGATTCTGCGCCTGCTGGAAAAGTGGGGAGAAGAGATAAGCAAACAAGACATTTTCTCCTGATGATCTTTACCCATAAGGACCCTCAAAGGCTCTGTTTCTTGATCCACTGGTTCAGAAGTCAGTAGAGAGCCATCCACAGTCTCCATCTGTACTGGAGTAGCCTTCTTCACTGAACGTATCCCTTGTTTCAGAGCAAAGGAGATATCCATAAAATTTCCACTTGCTCCTGAGTCGATCATAGCAGAGCTAGACACCCAGACTGAGTCAACCCAGAGTTTGATGGAAAGGAAGCAATGAGAACTGTTTCTTTTACAACTCAGCTGGGACACCGCTGAGGAAACTTGAAAAATTGCAGCGTTTATACCGTCATCGTCCCCAGAACTAACAGAGTTTAAGTCCGAGAAATCAAGATCTCTTGCAGCAGATCTCTCTGGAGCCTGAGGCTCGGACATGACAGAGCTCCTCTCGCAACACTCACAGTGAATGACTGCTGCAGTAGTCTTACGAGAACGGCTGAGGCAGTTTATAATGAAGTGCCCTGACTTACCACAGTAGAAACATAGATTTTCCTTTATACGATGTTCTTTGCGTGCATCACTAACCCGTCTTTGTAAAGAGTCCACCTGCATGGGTTCAGGTTCTGGTTCCCTTGTGATCCTACTCAAAGGTTCCTTAGCTGAGGAGGGAGGTAGTAAAAGGTTAGTGCGATTATTTTCGAACCATCTCTCTTGTCTGCGTTCAGTCAGACGAGCATCAATACGGATACAATAGTTAATAAAGTCACCTAACGCAGTGGGAGGGTCGGCACGAGCAAGTTCATCCTTAATCAGTGGAGACAACCCTTTCCGAAAAATAGATTTTTTAGCGGAAGTGTCTCAAGTGGTATCAAGAGCCCATCTCCTGAAATCCAGGGCATATTCGGCTACTGAACGCTTACCTTGGCGCAAAGTTAACATGGCTGCTTCAGCTGTTGCACCTCGATTGGGGTCATCAAACACCTGACCCATGGCTGAAATATGTGGCGCTTCCCACGGCTGTGGGGCGCCGGGACATGGCATAGCTTGCCTAGCTAGCCAATGCTCCCACGCCGCCAGTCCACGACGACGTGAGGCATGGGTCCCAGATGATAAGAGAATGTGGACCCACTGGACCACGGAGGGAGACCCGGGCCTGCCCGGACTAGGGAAGGGCAGCGACCGGGATCCGTGGCAGCTGAGCATGTGGGCAAGGTGGCGACCTGCAGGCTAGACAACACCGCACAACTTCAGGTAAGAAGAAACATAAAGTTTACTTAAAGAAACAAAGTACATAAACAGAAACATAAGACCGGGCTCCGATTCCGCACATCAGAGAAGGGTACACGACTCAGGATCACAGACGAGTGCTGGAGGACATCACGGGTAGATGCAGTCCAGGGTTATCTGGCACGGGCATACTTGGACGGCCTCTCTCTCAGGCCTTAGGCGTAGCACAGGCTCAGCAGGAGAACATCAGACACCGACCTCAGACAGACTTCAGACGATGGCGGGGTCATCACGGGTTGATGAAGTCCAGGATCATCTGGCACGGGCATACTAGTATGGCCTCACTCTCAGGCCTCAGGCGTAGCACAGGCTCAGCAGGAGAACATCAGACACCGACCCAGGACAGACGTCATCACAGGGTAGACCAAGAAGGAACCGGCAGGACAAGAGGGGGTGGCACCTGGGAAAAGGGCAGGGAATCACGGCAGGGGATATAGGTAGTTTCTGGACAGGCAGGTTTGTCACAGCAAGTGACCAAGGCAGTCTCTGGGACAGGCAGGTTGTCACGGCAAGTGACCAGGGCAGGCAGGTTGTCACGGCAAGTGACCATGCAGTCTCTGGGACAGGCAGGTTGTCACGGAAAGTGACCAGGGCAATCTCTGGGACAGGCAGGTTGTCACGGCAAGTGACCAGGGCAGGTCCGCTGGACAGGCAGGTTGTCACGGCAAGTGACCAGGGCAGGCAGGTTGTCACGGCAAGTGACCAGGCAGGCAGGTTGTCACGGCAAGTGACCAGGCAGTCTCTGGGACAGGCAGGTTGTCACGGCAAGTGACCAGGGCAGGCAGGTTGTCACGGCAAGTGACCAGGCAGGCAGGTTGTCACGGCAAGTGACCAGGCAGTCTCTGGGACAGGCAGGTTGTCACGGAAAGTGACCAGGGCAGTCTCTGGGACAGGCAGGTTGTCACGGCAAGTGACCAGGCAGTCTCTGGGACAGGCAGGTTGTCACGGAAAGTGACCAGGTCAGTCTCTAGACAGGCAGGTATATACGACCTGATATGGTGGAGCCTCCAGGTGGGCTGTAGTCGGATGGCAGATGATCGCTCCCAGGTGAGCAGGCAAGAGCCAGGGATCTCTGCAGATGATGTCCGAACTTCCGGATGGAGCTGCAGTCGGATGGCAGATGATCGCTCCTAGGTGAGCAGGCAAGAGCCGGGGATCTCTGCAGATGACGTCCGAACCTCTGGAAGGAACTGCAGACGGATGGCAGACAGGCAAGCCGACAGGTAACAGACAGGTAACTGGAATCAGGAGCTGATGGCTGAAACAGAGTTAGACTGCACAGGAACAACAGGAACACGGATTGGATCTCAGAGAGTCAGGAACACAGACAGGAACACGGACTGGAACACAGGCATCGGACTCCGGACATCTGGTACCGATCAGCAGGCTCCGGACATCAGGTAGAGATGGATAGGATCCGGACATCTGGAAGTGGTCATCGGACATCGGATATCAGGCAATGGTCATCAGGGATAGGATCCGGACAACTGGCAGCGACCTGAAAAGGAACCCCAGCGGTCTGGTGCAAGCCCCGCCCAGCACAACGGGAGCTGGCCGGGAATTGCACAGAAGCTGAGCACAGAGTAACAGAAACTCAGCACACACCGGACTCCTTCTTCCAAGATGAACTCAGGTTATATAGCAAGGATTCACAGTCACTGGCACAGGGTTCTGGACACAGCAGGATTTCAGGAACATAACACATAGGACACAGTTCAGACAGTCAGGTACAGGATGCGATCCAGGATCAGGGGTTCAGGTAATTAGACTCAGAAGGAACAGGCCTGGATATACAGCCTCCAGGAACGGCGATCTGGGTAATCAGCCCCAGCATAGGCGGAAACACAAGACACAGTTCAGACATTCAGGTACCGGGTTAGATCCAGGATCAGGGAACAAGAAACAGCAGGAACAGGGAATCAGCTCTCCAGAGCAGATCAACTTCAGAGCAGGAGCTGAACACACAACCACATACGGCTAGGTTCAGGGATTCAGTGTGGATTCAATGTGAAGCTCTGGCAACGCCCACTAGGGCTGAGGAACTTTATATATGAGCTGCTTCACAGCAATAGGCTGGAGCAGTAATTCTAATACACACCCAATCCTCATAAAAGCAGGACAGGTGTGGGCCGCGCCCCCTATGCAGAGCCAGACAACTCATCACAGAGGAACGCCTGACAGTGGCTGCTGCCACACACGTAGTAAGTCATGCACCACTGCAGAGGACTTTGCAAGCTACGGACGGCTTTCACAGCAGGCCAGGCGCCTGACAGAAGCTGCTGCCACACACGTAGTAAGTCATGCACCACTGCAGAGGACTTTGCAAGCTACGGACGGCTTTCACAGCAGGTCAGGAACCGCACATGCGGGCGGTCATGCAAAGCAGCGGAGCCACTCACGCAAGTACGGGTACGCAGCAGAGCCGGGAACTGAGCAGCATCCATATAGGTAACAGACAACAGTATCCCAGCTGGTTAGGGGGAAAGGAGCAAAAGGGTTAATGCAAAAGACATGCAGAGTAACGCTGGAAAACAAAGTACAGATAATACCAGCGTTACAGTATCCCCCTCCTCAGGCCCCCTCTTCTGAAGACCCAAGTAAAAAAAAAAAAATTCCCCAGAAAAATTCACTTGGGTTTGGCGGTAAGTCCCATAGTTCACAATATGGCAGCATAGTTAATAGCTCGAAAAGTCCGAACCGCTGACCAAGCGGGGAATCGAGCCATCTAGTCCACTTACCGTGTGGGGACCAAGTAGTCTAGTTCGCACATCAGGTGGAGCTTGGAGAAAGTCCTGCAGACCGCACATGCTCAGCGGAGTCCATGGCCAGAGCTTACTGTGGCGCTTCCCACGGCTGTGGGGCGCCGGGACATGGCATAGCTTGCCTAGCTAGCCAATGCTCCCACGCCGCCAGTCCACGACGACGTGAGGCATGGGTCCCAGATGATAAGAGAATGTGGACCCACTGGACCACGGAGGGAGACCCGGGCCTGCCCGGACTAGGGAAGGGCAGCGACCGGGATCCGTGGCAGCTGAGCATGTGGGCAAGGTGGCGACCTGCAGGGCTAGACAACACCGCACAACTTCAGGTAAGAAGAAACATAAAGTTTACTTAAAGAAACAAAGTACATAAACAGAAACATAAGACCGGGCTCCGATTCCGCACATCAGAGAAGGGTACACGACTCAGGATCACAGACGAGTGCTGGAGGACATCACGGGTAGATGCAGTCCAGGGTTATCTGGCACGGGCATACTTGGACGGCCTCTCTCTCAGGCCTTAGGCGTAGCACAGGCTCAGCAGGAGAACATCAGACACCGACCTCAGACAGACTTCAGACGATGGCGGGGTCATCACGGGTTGATGAAGTCCAGGATCATCTGGCACGGGCATACTAGTATGGCCTCACTCTCAGGCCTCAGGCGTAGCACAGGCTCAGCAGGAGAACATCAGACACCGACCCAGGACAGACGTCATCACAGGGTAGACCAAGAAGGAACCGGCAGGACAAGAGAGCGGGTGGCACCTGGGAAAAGGGCAGGGAATCACGGCAGGGGATATAGGTAGTTTCTGGACAGGCAGGTTTGTCACAGCAAGTGACCAAGGCAGTCTCCCTTGGGACAGGCAGGTTGTCACGGCAAGTGACCAGGGCGGAAGGCAGGTTGTCACGGCAAGTGACCAGGCAGTCTCTGGGACAGGCAGGTTGTCACGGCAAAGTGACCAGGGCAATTGGCAGAGTTGTCACGGCAAGTGACCAGGCAGGCAGGTTGTCACGGCAAGTGACCAGGGCAGTCTCTGGGACAGGCAGGTTGTCACGGCAAGTGACCAGGGCAGGCAGGTTGTCACGGCAAGTGACCAGGCAGGCAGGTTGTCACGGCAAGTGACCAGGCAGTCTCTGGACAGGCAGGTTGTCACGGCAAGTGACCAGGGCAGCGGCAGGGTTGTCACGGCAAGTGACCAGGCAGTCTCTGGGACAGGCAGGTTGTCACGGAAAGTGACCAGGGCAGTCTCTGGGACAGGCAGGTTGTCACGGCAAGTGACCAGGCAGTCTCTGGGACAGGCAGGTTGTCACGGAAAGTGACCAGGTCAGTCTCTAGACAGGCAGGTATATACGACCTGATATGGTGGAGCCTCCAGGTGGGCTGCAGTCGGATGGCAGATGATCGCTCCCAGGTGAGCAGGCAAGAGCCGGGGATCTCTGCAGATGATGTCCGAACCTCTGGAGGAACTGCAGACGGATGGCAGACAGGCAAGCCGACAGGTAACAGACAGGTAACTGGAATCAGGAGCTGATGGCTGAAACAGAGT
Organism: Oophaga sylvatica; assembly: GCA_033576555.1. Taxonomy (NCBI): domain Eukaryota; kingdom Metazoa; phylum Chordata; class Amphibia; order Anura; family Dendrobatidae; genus Oophaga; species Oophaga sylvatica. Next base: position 25,297 of record JARQOD010006055.1, on the reverse strand, counting down.
TAGACTGCACAGGAACAACAGGAACACGGATTGGATCTCAGGGAGTCAGGAACACAGACAGGTACACGGACTGGAACACAGGCATCGGACTCCGGACATCTGGTACCGATCAGCAGGCTCCGGACATCAGGTAGAGATGGATAGGATCCGGACATCTGGAAGTGGTCATCGGACATCGGATATCAGGCAATGGTCATCAGGGATAGGATCCGGACAACTGGCAGCGACCTGAAAAGGAACCCCAGCGGTCTGGTGCAAGCCCCGCCCAGCACAACGGGAGCTGGCCGGGAATTGCACAGAAGCTGAGCACAGAGTAACAGAAACTCAGCACACACCGGACTCCTTCTTCCAAGATGAACTCAGGTTATATAGCAAGGATTCACAGTCACTGGCACAGGGTTCTGGACACAGCAGGATTTCAGGAACATAACACATAGGACACAGTTCAGACAGTCAGGTACAGGATGCGATCCAGGATCAGGGGTTCAGGTAATTAGACTCAGAAGGAACAGGCCTGGATATACAGCCTCCAGGAACGGCGATCTGGGTAATCAGCCCCCAGCATAGGCGGAAACACAAGACACAGTTCAGACATTCAGGTACCGGGTTAGATCCAGGATCAGGGAACAAGAAACAGCAGGAACAGGGAATCAGCTCTCCAGAGCAGATCAACTTCAGAGCAGGAGCTGAACACACAACCACATACGGCTAGGTTCAGGGATTCAGTGTGGATTCAATGTGAAGCTCTGGCAACGCCCACTAGGGCTGAGGAACTTTATATATGAGCTGCTTCACAGCAATAGGCTGGAGCAGTAATTCTAATACACACCCAATCCTCATAAAAGCAGGACAGGTGTGGGCCGCGCCCCCTATGCAGAGCCAGACAACTCATCACAGAGGAACGCCTGACAGTGGCTGCTGCCACACACGTAGTAAGTCATGCACCACTGCAGAGGACTTTGCAAGCTACGGACGGCTTTCACAGCAGGCCAGGCGCCTGACAGAAGCTGCTGCCACACACGTAGTAAGTCATGCACCACTGCAGAGGACTTTGCAAGCTACGGACGGCTTTCACAGCAGGTCAGGAACCGCACATGCGGGCGGTCATGCAAAGCAGCGGAGCCACTCACGCAAGTACGGGTACGCAGCAGAGCCGGGAACTGAGCAGCATCCATATAGGTAACAGACAACAGTATCCCAGCTGGTTAGGGGGAAAGGAGCAAAAGGGTTAATGCAAAAGACATGCAGAGTAACGCTGGAAAACAAAGTACAGATAATACCAGCGTTACAAAATAAAAGTATCAAGGTGATTCAAACAATCATCCTCAGTCTCAATCAGAGGGTTTGCTCACATCAAAGCCTTATTGGTAAGCAACATGATTATAGTAAGCACTTTGGATCGTTCAGTGGGAAATTGTGAAGCATGTGCAGAGAAAAATAAATTGCATTGATTAATAAATCCCCTGAATTTCTCACGTTCACCGCCAAAACGAAAAGGAGGTAATTTGGGATCCCAGAACTCGGGGTTATGGCAGGAGCCTGGACTCGCCCCTCTAGAGCCTCAATCCTGACTCGCAATTCCTGGGTAGTCTGTCCAAACACTTGCAAATTATGATTAGTGAGGTCCTGTAGGCTTGCAAAACGGGTTTTTAAAGTCTGTACATCTGAAAGGATTGTATCAGTCACTCCGCAAAGTTCCTTTATGCGGGCCTCCATCTTCCAGATCTTTTAAGGCAGAAGTGCTGGAAGGAGAAGAGGAAAGGAAAAAAAAAAAAAACAATAGTGTTTACCTGTGGTAACACTCCAGAGTAAAATTTTAAGGGAATGCGCTCACCTGGAATGGTTGTGAGAAGTCACAACCACTGTCATCACATAAGGTATAAACGGACATCTGATATCCACAGTCACAGCAGACACGGCTTTCCCAGACCCAGCAGACACTAAACATTGGCTCCTGAATCTTGTCATGTATAGTGTACAGTTCCTATAGCGTCTTGTGCTTGGGTGCGAGGAAAACACATGAGACATAGGTTGATATGAAATGACTTGTATTACTTCATACAAGCATGCTGAAAAGTTCACACAGTTTGCAGGAACAGCGACAGGAGACACAGCAGGCCAGAGTAACTTCAAGCACTACAATAAATCTCCAAAGCAGGTTCAGGATCTCTTCTCTGTACCGTAATTCCTCTGCAAACATGGATTCACCAAACAGCAGGTTTCCAGAGTCCAAAAGTGTTCCAAGGTTCCTCAGTAGGGAATAGCTGGAGTACAAGTCCAAGGCTTCCATGAGTCAGGTCACAGGCTGACTGAGGGTTGATTCAGGAGCACTGATTGTTCAGCTGAGGCTGCTTAAGAAGCAAGAGGGAAGAATCAGGGCGGGAACATGAAAACTGGAAACTCCATATTAACTGAGGGCAAGAGCTGCAGAAAGACAGAAAGCAAAATGGCCGACGGAAAACTGAGTTTCAAGGAACATGTCAACAGAGACAAAGAACCTTACACACCTCCTATATATACAGATACATCCACATCTATATACACACACCTCCTATATTTACAGATGGTTCCACATCTATATACACACACCTCCTATATATACAGATACATCCACATCTATATACACACACCTCCTATAAATACAGATACATCCACATCTATATACACACACCTCCTATAATATACAGATACATCCACATCTATATACACACACCTCCTATAAATACAGATACATCCACATCTATATACACACACCTCCTATAAATACAGATACATCCACATCTATATACACACACCTCCTGTATATACAGATACATCCACATCTATATACACACACCTCCTATAAATACAGATACATCCACATCTATATACACACACCTCCTTATATACAGATACATCCACATCTATATATTATACACCTCCTATATACAGATACATCCACATCTATATACACACACCTCCTGTATATACAGATACATCTATACACACATCTTATATACAATACATCCACATCTATATCAAACCTCTATATACAGATACATCCACATCTATATACAAACACCTCCTGTAATACAGATAATCCACATCTATATACACACACCTCCTATATATACAGATACATCCACATCTATATACACACACCTCCTATATACACAGACACATCCACATCTATATACACACACCTATATATACTGATACATCCACATCTATATACACACACCTCCTATATATACAGATACATCCACAGCTATATACACACACCTCCTATATATACAGATACATCCACATCTATATACACACACCTCCTGTATATACAGATACATCAACATCTATATACACACACCTCCTATATATACAGACACATCCACATCTATATACACACACCTATATATACTGATACATCCACATCTATATACACACACCTCCTGTATATACATCCACATCTATATACACACACCTCCTGTATATACATCCACATCTATATACACACACCTCCTGTATATACAGATACATCCACATCTATATACACACACCTCCTATAAATACAGATACATCCAATCTATATACACACACCTCCTGTATATACAGATACATCCACATCTATATATACACACCTCCTATATATACAGATACATCCACATCTATATACACACACCTCCTATATATACAGATACATCCACATTATATACACACACCTCCTATATTTACAGATCATTCCACATCTATATACATACACCTCCTATATATACAGATACATCCACATCTATATACACACACCTCCTGTATATACAGATACATCCATATCTATATACACACACCTCCTATATATACAGATACATCATCTATATACAACACCTCCTATATTTACAGATGCTTCCACATCTATATACACACACCTCCTGTATATACAGATACATCCACATCTACATCACACACCTCCTATATATACAGATACATCTATATACACACACCTCTTATATATACAGATATCCACATCTATATACACACACCTCCTATATATACAGATACATCCACATCTATATACACACACCTCCTATAAATAGAGATACATCCACATCTATATACATCCACTCCTATATATACAGATACATCCACATCTATATACACACACCTCCTATAATACAGATACATCCACATCTATATACCACACCTCCTATATACAGATACATCCACATCTATATACACACACCTCCTATAAATACAGATACATCCACATCTATATACACACACCTCCTATAAATACAGATACATCCACATCTATATACACACACCTCCTGTATATACAGATACATCCACATCTATATACACACACCTCCTATAAATACAGATACATCCACATCTATATACACACACCTCCTGTATATACAGATACATCCACATCTATATATATATACACCTCCTATATATACAGATACATCCACATCTATATACACACACCTCCTGTATATACAGATACATCCACATCTATATAAACACACCTCCTGTATATACAGATACATCCACATCTATATACAAACACCTCCTGTATATACAGATACATCCACATCTATATACACACACCTCCTATATATACAGATACATCCACATCTATATACACACACCTCCTATATACACAGACAATCCACATCTATATACACACACCTATATATACGATACATCCACATCTATATACACACACCTCCTATTATACAGATACATCCACAGCTATATACACACACCTCTATATATACAGATACATCCACATCTATATACACACACTCCTGTATATACAGATACATCCACATCTATATACACACACCTCCTTATATACGATACATCCACATCTATATACACACACCTCCTATATACAGATACATCCACAACTATATACACACACCTCCTCTATATACATCCACATCTATATACACACACCTCCTGTATATACATCCACATCTATATACACACACCTCTGTATATACATCCACATCTATATCAACACCTCCTGTATTACAGATACATCCACATCTATATACACACACCTCCTGTATATACATCCCATCTATATACACAACCTCCTTATATACAGATACATCCACATCTATATACACACCCTCTGTATATACATCCAACTATATACACACACCTCTGTATATACAGATACATCCACATCTTATACACACACCTCCTGTATATACATCCACATCTATATACACACACTCCTGTATATACAGATACATCCACATTATATAACACACCTCTGTATATACAGATACATCCACATCTATATACACACACCTCCTGTATATACATCACACTATATACACACTCCTTATATACAGACACATCCACATCTAATACACACACCTCCTGTATATACAGATACATCCACATCTATAAACACACCTCCTGTATATACAGATACATCCACATCTATATACACACACCTCCTGTATATACAGATACATCCACATCTATATACACACACCTCCTCTATATACAGATACATCCACAGCTATATACACACACCTCCTCTATATACAGATACATCCACAGCTATATACACACACCTCCTGTATATACAGATACATCCACATCTATATACACACACCTCCTATATATACTGATACATCCACATCTATATACACACACCTCCTGTATATACAGATACATCCACATCTATATACACACACCTCCTATATATACTGATACATCCACATCTATATACACACACCTCCTGTATATACAGATACATCCACATCTATATACACACACCTCCTCTATATACAGATACATCCACAGCTATATACACACACCTCCTGTATATACAGATACATCCACATCTATATACACACACCTCCTATATATACTGATACATCCACATCTATATACTCACACCTCCTGTATATACAGATACATCCACATCTATATACACACACCTCCTATATATACTGATACATCCACATCTATATACACACACCTCCTGTATATACAGATACATCCACATCTATATACACACACCTCCTGTATATACATCCACATCTATATACACACCTCCTGTATATACAGACACATCCACATCTATATACACACACCTCCTTTATATACATCCACAGCTACTCTTACCACCTATACATCCGTATCAGGGGTGGACATATAATTGCTGCAGCCATGACATGTATCACCACATACGAGGGCGATGTTGCATTTTGTAATGATATATCTTTGTTTTTGTGAACCGATTCGCCATCTTTTTCCTCCGTCCCCCAGTCTGTGGTTGCTGCTCTGGATCCTCCTCCTCCTGCCGGGGTCCGCAGTTCTCAGGGGTCCTCCGTATTTTCCCCGGTGGTTTATTATTGACCTTCTCACATTATTTCACACCATCCATCAGAATATGTGAGACGAGTTCACACTCTTCATTTCCTTTTTGCCGTCATTATTTGTCCGTTATTTGTCCGCGCGGTGGACGCCATCTTGCCGCACCGCCATTCATACACTGAGAATAAGCGAGAGGCCGGGGTCTGTTAGTAAAAGCTTGTTTTATTCAGAAATCATCCCCAATATATTTACAATACTGACGCGAAGGATAATGACAGAACATGGCAGCTAATCAGGAGAACCATCCTACAGCAATCAGTTCTACTATGTCCTGACCGCTGGCGCTGAGCAGCGGCCGTATGAGAACCGCAGCCTTATCCTGAGAAGTTTATGGCCATATTCACACCAGTGTCCTGGAACGTAAAAGGTTACTCGGAAAATCACAACTAATGGTAGAAAGTTCTGTCTGCAGCGGGAGGATCGCTCTGCGATTAGTCTAGATACACTGTAATTCATTTTGTTAGTTTTTTATATATTGTATCTATGTTTTTTTTTCCAGTTAATTCATAAGAAAATATACAATTTTTTTATACTTCCTGATTTTTCTTATCCTGCCCATATCCAGATGCGTCTATCTCATCGCCTCTCCCGTTCTGCACCGGTCCATCCTTGTCTTATAACGCCCTTTTGTGCAAAAATTCAAGTAAAATGAACAAAAAAATGTAATTTACTCCAGTCACAGCCAAAGCCGCATTCAAAATGCAGGATGTAACTGGCTGGCATTACTGAGAACGTATCATCACTGCACGGCCTATTCCGTCAATCAGGCTTTTGTATTCAATACATTTTTTTTAAATACCGTAATCTGTATTAAAAAAGAACAGTCTTGTAGTTTTCACACTGGTCACTGGGGCTATTTTAGGTTCATGGTTCCTATTCTTTCCAAAAAAACTTTTCAAAAGTCTCATTATCAGCACAGACAGGATTACAATGACACCTTTATGTACAGATAATAACACAAGATTGACCATTCACAATAGCTGATGTCACAGCTCACCTCCTCCTCCTGTACAATGACTGATAACACCTCTATATACAGTAGATAACACAAGATCCACCATTCACAATAGGTGATGTCACAGCTCACCTCCTCCTCCTGTACAATGACTGATAACACCTCTATATACAGTAGATAACACAGGATCCACCATTCACAATAGGTGATGTCACAGCTCACCTCCTCCTCCTGTACAATGACTGATAACACCTATATACAGTAGATGACACAGGATCCACATATCAGAAAAGGTGATGTCACAGCTCACCTCCTCCTCCTGTACAATGACTGATAACACCTCTATATACAGTAGATAACACAGGATCCACCATTCACAATAGGGGATGTCACAGCTCACCTCCTCCTCCTGTACAATGACTGATAACACCTCTATATACAGTAGATAACACAGGATCCACCATTCACAATAGGTGATATCACAGCTCACCTCCTCCTCCTCCTGTACAATGACTGATAACACCTCTATATACAGTAGATGACACAGGATCCACATATCAGAAAAGGTGATGTCACAGCTCACCTCCTCCTCCTGTACAATGACTGATAACACCTCTATATACAGTAGATAACACAGGATCCACCATTCACAATAGGTGATGTCACAGCTCACCTCCTCCTCCTGTACAATGACTGATAACACCTCTATATACAGTAGATAACACAGGATCCACCATTCACAATAGGTGATGTCACAGCTCACCTCCTCCTCCTCCTGTACAATGACTGATAACACCTCTATATACAGTAGATAACACAGGATCCACCATTCACAATAGGTGATGTCACAGCTCACCTCCTCCCCCTCCTGTACAATGACTGATAACACCTCTATATACAGTAGATAACACAGGATCCACCATTCACAATAGGTGATGTCACAGCTCACCTCCTCCCCCTCCTGTACAATGACTGATAACACCTCTATATACAGCTGATAACACAGGATCCACCATTCACAATAGGTGATATCACAGCTCACCTCCTCCTCCTCCTGTACAGTGAGTGATAACACCTCTATATACAGTAGATAACACAGGATCCACCATTCACAATAGATGATGTCACAGCTCACCTCCTCCTCCTGTACAATGACTGATAACACCTCTATATACAGTAGATAACACAGGATCCACCATTCACAATAGGTAATGTCACAGCTCACCTCCTCCTCCTGTACAATGACTGATAACACCTCTATATACAGCTGATAACACAGGATCCACCATTCACAATAGGTGATGTCACAGCTCACCTCCTCCTCCTGTACAATGACTGATAACACCTCTATATACAGTAGATAACACAGGATCCACCATTCACAATAGGTGATGTCACAGCTCACCTCCTCCTCCTGTACAATGACTGATAACACCTCTATATACAGTAGATAACACAGGATCCACCATTCACAATAGGTAATGTCACAGCTCACCTCCTCCTCCTGTACAATGATGATAACACCTCTATATACAGTGATAACACAGGATCCACCATTCACAATAGGTGATGTCACAGCTCACCTCCTCCTCCTGTACAATGAGTGAAACACCTCTATATACAGTAGATAACACAGGATCCACCATTCACAATAGCTGATGTCACAGCTCACCTCCTCCTCCTGTACAATAGCTGAAACACCTCTATATACAGAAGATAACACAGGATCCACATCACAATAGGTGATGTCACAGCTCACCTCCTCCTCCTGTACAATGACTGATAACACCTCTATATACAGTAGATAACACAGGATCCACCATTCACAATAGGTGATGTCACAGCTCACCTCCTCCTCCTGTACAATGACTGATAACACCTCTAATACAGTAGATACACAGGATCCACCATTCAAAAAGGTGATGTCACAGCTCACCTCCTCCTCCTGTACAATGACTGATAACACCTCTACTATACGTAGATAACACAGGATCCACCATTCACAATTGGTGATGTCACAGCTCACCTCCTCCTCCTGTACAATCACTGATAACACCGCTATATACAGTAGATAACACAGGATCCACCATTCACAATAGGTGATGTCACAGCTCACCTCCCCTCCTGTACAATGAGTGATAACACCTCTATATAAGTAGATAACACAGGATCCACCATTCACAATAGGTGATGTCACAGCTCACCTCCTCCCTGTACAATGACTGATAACACCTCTATATACAATAGATAACACAGGATCCACCATTCACAATAGGTGATGTCACAGCTCACCTCCTCCCCCTGTACAATGACTGATAAACACCTCTATATACAGTAGATAACACAGGATCCACCATTCACAATAGGTGATGTCACAGCTCACCTCCTCCTCCTGTACAATGACTGATAACACCTCTATATAAGTAGATAACACAGGATCCACCATTCACAATAGGTGATGTCACAGCTCACCTCCTTCCTCCTGTACAAGTGACTGATAACACCTCTATATACAGTAGATAACACAGGATCCACCATTCATAGTAAGTGAAGTCACAGCTCACCTCTTCCTCCTGTACAATGACTGATAACACCTCTATATACAGTAGATAACACAGGATCCACCATTCACAATAGGTGATGTCACAGCTCACCTTCTCCTCCTGTACAATGACTGATAACACCTCTATATACAGTAGATGACACAGGATCCACATATCAGAAAAGGTGATGTCACAGCTCACCTCCTCCTCCTGTACAATGACTGATAACACCTCTATATACAGTAGATAACACAGGATCCACCATTCACAATAGGTGATGTCACAGCTCACCTCCTCCTCCTGTGCAATGACTGATAACACCGCTATATACAGTAGATAACACAGGATCCACCATTCACAATAGGTGATGTCACAGCTCACCTCCTCCTCCTGTACAATGACTGATAACACCTCTATATATAGTAGATAACACAGGATCCACCATTCACAATAGGTGATGTCACAGCTCACCTCTTCCTCCTGTACAGTGACTGATAACACCTCTATATACAGTAGATAACACAGGATCCACCATTCATAGTAAGTGAAGTCACAGCTCACCTCTTCCTCCTGTACAATGACTGATAACACCTCTATATACAGTAGATAACACAGGATCCACCATTCACAATAGGTGATGTCACAGCTCACCTCCTCCTCCTCCTCCTGTACAATGACTGATAACACCTCTATATACAGTAGATAACACAGGATCCACCATTCACAATAGGGATGTCACAGCTCACCTCCTCCTCCTCCTGTACAATGACTGATAACACGTCTATATACAGTAGATGACACAGGATCCACCATTCATAATAGGTGATGTCACAGCTCACCTCCTCCTGTACAATGACTGATAACACCTCTATATACAGTAGATAACACAGGATCCACCATTCACAATAGGTTATATCACAGCTCACCTCCTCCTCCTGTATAATGACTGATAACACGTCTATATACAGTAGATGACACAGGATCCACCATTCACAATAGGTGATGTCACAGCTCACCTCCTCCTCCTGTACAATGACTGATAACACCTCTATATACAGTAGATAACACAGGATCCACCATTCACAATAGGTGATGTCACAGCTCACCTCCTCCTCCTGTACAATGACTGATAACACCTCTATATAGAGTAGATAACACAGGATCCACCATTCACAATATGTGATGTCACAGCTCACCTCCTCCTCCTCTGATCACAATACCATTTGCACACTCTCATAAGATGCTAAACATAAGGTCTTCTTCAGACTATTGATACTAATACACATGTGAATTTCAAAAAAGAACATGAAGTTTGAGTCTAGATTGGCCCCAGTGATCCCTCTAAAAATTGCAAGATTTAAATTTTTTTTAATACAGATCGTGATGTGAAAAATAAAAGCAAAACTTGCCAAAAATACATTAAAAAAATATAAAAACTCAATTTAATCAAATAAAACCCCAGTAAAAAATGTTTTTTTTGCTTGCTCTACAGATACATAGGAGCAGCTTGTTTTCCTATCTTATGACTTAAATGAAGATCGTTTTTATTTCTTTGTGTGTAATACCCTTTTTGACCATTTCTCTCAGTGGGGGCGCTGTTGTGTCATGTTTTTAACCTGTGATTCTATTAACTCAAGTAATATCAGATTCCCACCTTCTAATATAGTTTATGATTGAGCAAATACTATATACGTGGATCTTTATTACTTATAACCCAAAAATATTTTTCTGTTTCCTCCCACCCTCACCGCAGATTAGTGGCCCTCTATTGGTGCTGCAGTGTCAGTCATATGTAACGTAGCATGCAAACGCCTACGAGAAGCATAAAATCTTACAGTACGTCTTGTATGTGTTCACGGGGTTAGGAAATACACCGCCAAAGGCAAAAAGAAGCACAAAAAAGAAAAACAAACTGCAAAGAACAAAACTCATTTTGGAATATTTTTGTTTCTTTTTTTGTACACATGAGTCCATAATACTGACGTCTCCTGAAGAGTTTTTATATATTTTTTTTAACTTTTCTTTATTTTGGTTTCATCTCCATGCGGGCGTTGTCGTCCCCGTCCAGCTCGTACTCTTCCACCTGTCCATTGGTCCACACTTTTAGGCGGTCTGTTAGGTCGCTGGTCCGGGGCGCTAAGATGAAGTCATAAATAATGGCGGCGGCTGCTCCTCCGATCATCGGTCCAACCAAAATATCTGGTTAGAGAAAAAGTGAGAAGTTTCGTTGACTTTATGTTGAGAATATTATTTACGTGTGAGAGCAGGATAAACGTAAACGTATTAGGCGATTGCTACTTAAGCAGTTGTCTCATGTGTTATTGTAGGGGAACCAAGGTCAGAGATAGCTGGAGCGCAGCTGGAGTCTTACCCAGTGATGCTGGAAGTTTTTAGCGATTACTGCAGAACCGAAAGACCTTGCAGGGTTCATTCCACATCCAGTGTAATCGATCTGAAATAAAAACAACACCACAATATTACACCGCACGCTGGATCCTACGTCGTCTGCGCTCATTCAGACGCCATGTAATGTGATCTGCTCACAACTGCCTCACACAAAGCACAAACCTGTCTATGAGTCCGCTCACAAAATCTGCAACCGAGTCAGTGATCAACTTACATCACTCACATCAACAGTTATCATCTACATAGGGCAGTATTATAGTAGTTATATCCTTATACATAGGGGCAGTATTATAGTAGTTATATTCTTGTACATAGGAGCAGTATTATAGTAGTTAATTCTTGTACATAAAGGAGCAGTATTATAGTAGTTATATTCTTGTACATAGGGGCAGTATTATAGTAGTTATATTTTTGTACATAGGGCTGTATTATAGTAGTTATATTCTTGTACATAGGGGCAGTATTATAGTAGTTATATCTTGTACATAGGGCAGTATTATAGTAGTTATATTCTTGTATATAGGGGCATATTATAGTAGTTATATTCTTGTACATAGGAGCAGTATTATAGTAGTTATATTCTTGTACATAGGGCAGTATTATAAGTAGCTTTTATTCTTGTACATAGGGCAGTATTATAGTAGTTATATTCTTGCACATAGGGCAAGTATTATAGTAGTTATATTCTTGTACATAGGGAGCAGTATTATAGTAGTTATATTCTTGACATAGGGCAGTATTATATAGTAATTCTTGTACATAGGGCAGTATTATAGTAGTTATATTTGTACATAGGAGCAGTATTATAGTAGTTATATTCTTGCACATAGGAGCATATTATAGTAGTTATATTCTTGTACATAGGGGCAGTATTATAGTAGTTATATTCTTGTACATAGGGCAGTATTATAGTAGCTAATATTCTTGTACATAGGAGCAGTATTATAGTAGTTATATTCTTGCACATAGGAGCAGTATTATAGTAGTTATATTCTTGTACATAGGGGCAGTATTATAGTAGTTATATTCTTGTACATAGGGCAGTATTATAGTAGTTATATTCTTGTACATAGGGACAGTATTATAGTAGTTATATTCTTGTACATAGGGGCAGTATTATAGTAGTTATATTCTTGTACATAGGAGCAGTATTATAGTAGTTATATTCTTGACATAGGAGCAGTATTATAGTAGTTATATTCTTGTACATAGGGCAGTATTATAGTAGTTATATTCTTATACATAGGAGCAGTATTATAGTAGTTATATTCTTGTACATAGGGGGCAGTATTATAGTAGTATATTCTTGTACATAGGAGCAGTATTATAGTAGTTATATTCTTGTACATAGGAGCAGTATTATAGTAGTTATATTCTTGTACATAGGACAGTATTATAGTAGTTATATTCTTGCACATAGGGAGCAGTATTATAGTAGTTATATTCTTGTACATAGGAGCAGTATTATAGTAGTTATATTCTTGTACATAGGGCAGTATTATAGTAGTTATATTCTTGTACATAGGGGGCAGTATTATAGTAGTCTATATTCTTGACAATAGGAGCAGTATTATAGTAGTTATATTCTTGTACATAGGGGCAGTATTATAGTAGTTATATTCTTGTACATAGGGGCAGTATTATAGTAGTTATATTCTTGTACATAGGGGGCAGTATTACAGTAGCTACTATTCTTGTACATAGGAGCAGTATTATAGTAGTTATATTCTTGCACATAGGAGCAGTATTATAGTAGTTATATTCTTGTACATAGGGGCAGTATTATAGTAGTTATATTCTTGTACATAGGACAGTATTATAGTAGTTATATTCTTGTACATAGGGCAGTATTATAGTAGTTATATTCTTGCACATAGGAGCAGTATTATAGTAGTTATATTCTTGTACATAGGGAGCAGTATTATAGTAGTTATATTCTTGTACATAGGGCAGTATTATAGTAGTTATATTCTTGTACATAGGGGACAGTATTATAGTAGCTTATATTCTTGTACATAGGGCAGTATTATAGTAGTTATATTCTTGTACATAGGAGCAGTATTATAGTAGTTATATTCTTGCACATAGGAGCAGTATTATAGTAGTTATATTCTTGTACATAGGCGCAGTATTATAGTAGTTATATTCTTGTACATAGGGGCAGTATTATAGTAGCTTATATTCTTGTACATAGGAGCAGTATTATAGTAGTTAATTCTTGCACATAGGAGCAGTATTATAGTAGTTATATTCTTGTACATAGGGGACAGTATTATAGTAGTTATATTCTTGCACATAGGAGCAGTATTATAGTAGTTATATTCTTGTACATAGGAGCAGTATTATAGTAGTTATATTCTTGTACATAGGGCAGTATTATAGTAGTTATATTCTTGACATAGGGGCAGTATTATAGTAGCTATATTCTTGTACATAGGAGCAGTATTATAGTAGTTATATTCTTGACATAGGAGCAGTATTATAGTAGTTATATTCTTGTACATAGGCGCAGTATTATAGTAGTTATATTCTTGTACATAGGGGCAGTATTATAGTAGCTATATTCTTGTACATAGGAGCAGTATTATAGTAGTTATATTCTTGCACATAGGAGCAGTATTATAGTAGTTATATTCTTGTACATAGGGGACAGTATTATAGTAGTTATATTCTTGACATAGGAGCAGTATTATAGTAGTTATATTCTTGTACATAGGGCAGTATTATAGTAGTTATATTCTTGTACATAGGAGCAGTATTATAGTAGCTATATTCTTGTACATAGGAGCAGTATTATAGTAGTTATATTCTTGCACATAGGAGCAGTATTATAGTAGTTATATTCTTGTACATAGGGAGCAGTATTATAGTAGTTATATTCTTGTACATAGGGGCAGTATTATAGTAGTTATATTCTTGCACATAGGGCAGTATTATAGTAGTTATATTCTTGTACATAGGCGCAGTATTATAGTAGTTATATTCTTGTACATAGGGGCAGTATTATAGTAGTCTATATTCTTGTACATAGGAGCAGTATTATAGTAGTTATATTCTTGCACATAGGAGCAGTATTATAGTAGTTATATTCTTGTACATAGGGCAGTATTATAGTAGTTATATTCTTGCACATAGGAGCAGTATTATAGTAGTTATATTCTTGTACATAGGGAGCAGTATTATAGTAGTTATATTCTTGTACATAGGGGCAGTATTATAGTAGTTATATTCTTGTACATAGGGGCAGTATTATAGTAGCTATATTCTTGTACATAGGAGCAGTATTATAGTAGTTATATTCTTGCACATAGGAGCAGTATTATAGTAGTTATATTCTTGTACATAGGGCAGTATTATAGTAGTTATATTCTTGTACATAGGAGCAGTATTATAGTAGCTATATTCTTGTACATAGGAGCAGTATTATAGTAGTTATATTCTTGCACATAGGAGCAGTATTATAGTAGTTATATTCTTGTACATAGGGGACAGTATTATAGTAGCTATATTCTTGTACATAGGGGACAGTATTATAGTAGCTATATTCTTGTACATAGGGCAGTATTATAGTAGTTATATTCTTGTACATAGGGGCAGTATTATAGTAGTTATATTCTTGTATATAGGGGCAGTATTATAGTAGTTATATTCTTGCACATAGGAGCAGTATTATAGTAGTTATATTCTTGTACATAGGGGCAGTATTATAGTAGTTATATTCTTGTACATAGGGGGCAGTATTATAGTAGTTATATTATTATACATAGGGGCAGTATTATACTAGTTATATTCTTGTACATGGGGCAGTATTATACTAGTTATATTCTTGTACATAGGGGCAGTATTATAGTAGTTATATTCTTGTACATAGGAGCAGTATTATAGTAGTTATATTCTTGTATATAGGAGCAGTATTATAGTAATTATACTCTTGTATATAGGGAGCAGTATTATAGTAGTTATATTCTTGTATATAGGAGCAGTATTATAGTAATTATACTCTTGTATATAGGAGCAGTATTATGGTAGTTATATTCTTGTATATAGGAGCAGTATTATAGTAGTTATATTCTTGCACATAGCAGCAGTATTATAGTATTGTACATAGGGGCAGTATTCGTTCTGTTTATCGTATACACTCGTACTGTTGTCTTCTCGGTTTATAGCTGGACCTTGCATTTTCTTACCGCAATTAGATGTCCTAGAGCAACAGAAAGACCTATCGCCAGAGGAACGGATCCTGAAATATCGTGTCTTCTTCTGTCTGTGACAGCAACTACACACAACACCAACTGGAAAGTGACCATGATTTCGACCCCTAGACCTTGTCCTGCTGTCACTCCATCACTTAGCTGAAAAACACAAGATGGTAAAGACAAATTTAATGGTATCACATATTGGAGATGTATCCTGCTGGTTTTTCATCTGAGTCTGCACCGCACAGTTTAGATACAGCAGAGAGTATCACAATTGATTGCCTTTGGCACTGGGAGCAGTCGTTCTATCAGAGATGTATGAAATCTGAACTCAGACATTATTTCATGGTATTTGACCATATGTTGCATTTTTCTGAATGTGATAAATGTTTTTCATCCAGAGACATCTTGCATTATTTACCTGGACACTGTTATTTATCTAATAGAAAAAGACTAAGCACTCATCTTGGAGATATGAGAAGAAAATTGTTTAATGGTAGTATGTCCCAAAAAACATTTCGGTCACGGAGACCTTCGTCAGTTACTTAATGTGATGATACTGTAGCTTCATGTCTTGTGCTGTTGCTAGAACTACAACCCCCACCGTTTGCAAGCACAGGGCAAAGTTACCCCTCCCTCCTTCTCTCTGCAGCTAACTCGATCTCTCATCCCTCCCACCTCAGGAATTTTCCTTTGTCTTCGCAAACCCTGCAAAAGTCCTATAGCAGCCATTTTGGAGAATTCATTCTTTTTTGGAATAACACGGTGGGAGCATTCGCTAGAAACACGAAAGTTACTGTGTTGAACCATGCGCCGACGGGCATCGTTCCCGTGGTACTGGTAAACCCGTAACTCCAACAGAACCCGAGAAATGGAATTCTCGGGTGCCCCATGTACTAGCCCACCCAAGTGTGGGCTCATTGGAACCGTCATTTTAGAGTAAGATCATTGATAGGTCTGCCGTTATTCTGCTAGGTTCACAGGACGAGTTATGGACCTTATGATATTGCAGAGCTCAAACCATAGCTTGCAGCCAGGGGAGGTGGCCAGAAAACCAGCCCCTTTTGTGAGGTCAGAAGCTGACATGCATAAGTCTTGCAGTGAAGTTCCTTAGGGATTTTTCTGCTGGGATGTCCTGAGTAAGAGATCTACCAATGAACTATGACGTGTGGCTCCTTCCCCCAGCCTGGCTTGTCTTGCCTGTAACTACCATGTGAGTGATTTTCATCTGTAATCCTATTTAATTTTATAACTGCATCTGTATATAACGATATTGTCTCAGTTTGTTACATCTTTTTATATTATATAAGCACTGCCTGTTTTTTAAGGAATAAACCTATAAATTTATTAGTTTGTTTCTCCTGCTCTATAAACGAATTTGCACGTGCCTGAAGCACTACGCTACTGTTTTGGGGTTGCTACGGACCCTCTTGATAAATTGTTCATCAAAAGCCGTAGCTGGTGGCAGCTAAAAGGAAGGGGTGTAAAGTGTTAATCTATTGGGTGATGCTGGCAGTGACGGAGCGGGGTTTATAAGTGTATTGCCTGGCTGCGGCTCGGAGTAATTATAATTCCCTCACTGCAGCGTGCCCAATAGCCAGCACACATCCAAGTGACCCGTCTGGCGACCAATTATCCTAGGTGCAGTTCCCTGACTGACCTGAGGGTAAGGGGGGCGCCAGAGAGCTGCAAGTTCCTAAGTGGAAGTGGGATAATTATAAATCCCTGCAGTTTACTGGGTCGGACGGCAGCAGCCGTCGTGTGTGTGCGCGTTTTCGTCACATTTGCAGCACGGAGGGATCACAAGCCGTGATACCCCGGGCTACCGTGTGGCGGACCGCGTGCCCGTTCATCACATATTGGTGGCAGAGCGGTGGGATTATAGAGCATTAGTGATCTGGTTTGAGCAATCATTCCATTCACTAAAAAACTTGCACGGTTCTTCAGCGACCCTGCAACTAAAGTTTTGGAGAACAAACTCAGTGTTTATTAGTCCTGAGACAATTGTGTGTACTTGCGGTTACCCCCCCTCTCTTTGTTTTTCTATCCTATCTTTTATTTGGCAACCATGGCTACGAGGGGATACGACTGGTATAATCGGAATAGCAAGGAAGCTCTGCTTGCCATGTGCGAGTGGAGGGAGATTGTCCCCATGGCCCAAACCAAGGCCGAAGTGATCCAGGCCCTGATGGCACGGGACCACGCTCGGAGCGAGGAGGGCGCAGGAGCCGGCCCAAGCCAAGTTGGTGCCGCAGGAGCAGAGGCCCAACCCCTGACTGCTTACACCCAGGGCGGGATGGACCCTTACCTGCAGGCGGCCCTGGAGGGACTCCCCACCGACGACCGGGAGGAGCGCCTGAAGCTGATCCAGCAATACCAGCAGGAGGCCCGAGCCGAGCGCCAAGCCCAGCGGGAGGCTGAGAGAGCCCGGCGGGAGGCTGAGAGAGCCGAGCGGGAGGCTGAGAGAGCCGAACGGGAGGCTGAGAGAGCCCGAGCCGAGCGGGAAGCCCAAGCGCAGAGAGCCCATGAGCTGGAAATGGTCCAGCGAGGGGCAATGCCCTCCACAGCCCAGAGCAGTGTGCCCAGCAGCACTCAGAGTCCCAAGCCCCGGCCGGAGCACTTTCCCGTGATGGAAAAGGACGGAGACTTGGACACTTTTCTGCGGGCCTTTGAGAAAGTCTGCAGACAGTACCGGCTGCCTGAAAACCAATGGGCCAGGTACTTGACCCCCGGGCTAAAGGGCAAAGCTCTGGAGGCGTTTGCTTCACTCACGCCGGATCAAGATGACAACTATCAGGCCATCAAGCAGGCCCTGATCGCCAAGTACCAGCTAACCCCTGAGGTATACCGAAAGAAGTTCCGGAACCTCCAACGTGGCCCACACGACAGTTATAGCGATGTGGTGCAAGGACTCAGGAACCACTTTGACCAGTGGATCCAGGGACTGTCAGTTGACACCTTTGAGAACCTGAAAGACCTGATGATCAAAGACCAGTTCCTGCATCTGTGCCCAGCTGAGGTCCGACAGTTCATCCTGGACCGAGCACCGGAGGACGCGGTCAAAACAGCACGGATCGCCGACAGCTATGAGGCCAACCGGAAACCCGAGGTGCGGAAGCCCGTCGCCGCCTGCTGGGGAGGGGGTAAGCCGGCAACCAACCCCAGTGCCCCTGCCAGCCGTCCCTCTGGAGGTACTATCCCCTTTGCCAGCGCCAGGCCTACATCAGACCCCCGCCAGTGTTTCTCCTGTAAACGGACTGGACACATCAGCGCCACCTGTCCGGAGAGGCAGAAGAACCCCCCCAGCCAAGGCCTCCGGGCCCAAAGCCTCTATTCTTTTGGTGGGTGGTGTGGTGGGGAGGGTTGATGACAACGTGCAGCCCGTCCGCGTGGGGGCCCGTCTTGCTACAGGCCTCAAGGACACCGGGGCTGAACGAACCCTCATCCGACCCGAACTGGCGGCCCCTGAAGAGTTGATTCCGGGGAAAACCTTAACTGTCACAGGGATTGGGGGCGTCCACTACCCCTTGCCGATAGCCCGAGTTTTCATTGACTGGGGTGCCGGGAGCGGGGTGAAGGAAGTGGGGGTGTCCGAAAACCTGCCCACTGATGTTTTATTGGGGACTGATCTGGGGAGGATGGTGGCGTACTATGTCCCTGACACCCCTTCCCAATCTGATAATAAGGTTAACGTTAACCATGATGTTGATGTTGATGATGATGGGAAACTGATTGTGTTACCTGCTAATGCTTTGCGAAGTGATGATGCAACTGATAACCTTTCTTTCCCTAGGACTGATGTTGATAGTGATGTATCTGTGCCATCTGAATCTGTTAACCCTTTCTCTGAAGTGGTAGATGTGTCCACAGGTACAGGAGCGTTCAGTCCGTCGCTCTGCGGAGTGAGACGGCTGAGGAACCCCTAGCAGGAGCAAGCGACAGTGCTCAAGGAAATGGGGAGGTGCATGGGAACCGGGAGGAAGGTGACGCCATGACACTGACCAGTGCCACCGAGGAAGGTAACTGGCCCATAAGTAGCACTGCTCCTGAAGTGTTGGGGGTGGATGGGGAGGTAGAGCCCATAGCAGCACAGGCTGATGGGTCTATAGAAATCCCCGGGGAGACTGCATATGTAGCTGCTGTCACCCGCAGTCAGAGTGCCCGGATCGCAGGTAGCGCCCTGCCATCTGGACCCTCCTCCGCTACAGGAGAGACTGAACCAGAGGTGGACCCAGAGCCGGTCCCAGAGGGTCCCAGTGAGGAAGGAACCCTGACGTCACTTCTGGCTGCCTCCAGCCAGGAGTTCCAGGCCGCTCTGCACTCAGATGCGAGCCTGGGGAACTTGAGGCACCTCGCCGAGACGCCCACCTCCGTGACTGATAAGGAGAGGGTGTTCTGGGAACGAGGAAGGTTGTACCGGGAGACATTACCCGGAGGTTCCCAAAAGGAGTGGTTGAGGGAAAAACAGCTGGTCGTCCCGCACCAGTTCCGAGGTGAGTTGTTGAGGATTGCCCATGAGATTCCACTTGCTGGACACTTGGGGATTAGCAAAACTAAGGCACGGCTGTCTCAACACTTCTATTGGCCCAAGATGGGGACAGATGTGACTAACTACTGCCGCTCCTGTATCACCTGTCAAAGAGTGGGGAAGGTGGGGCCTGCTCTTAAGGCTCCCCTGATCCCGTTGCCAGTGATAGAGGAGCCTTTCCAGAGGATCGCGGTGGACATTGTGGGCCCGCTGGCCGTCCCCAGCAGCTCTGGAAAGCAATACATCCTTACTGTGGTAGACTACGCTACCCGGTACCCGGAGGCAGTAGCTCTGTCCTCAACTAGGGCAGATAAGGTGGCGGATGCACTGGTGACCATCTTTTCACGGGTAGGATTTCCCAGGGAGATGCTTACCGATCAAGGGACCCAATTTATGTCTCGCCTAATGAAGGCTCTCTGCAGCAAAATGCAGGTGACGCGTATGGTATCGAGTGCGTATCACCCACAGACCAATGGTTTGTGTGAGCGCTTTAACGGTACCCTCAAACAGATGCTCCGCATGCTGGTTGAGACCCAGGGACGCGATTGGGAGCGGTACCTCCCACACCTGCTATTTGCCTACAGAGAAGTCCCGCAGGCCTCGACGGGGTTCTCCCCCTTCGAGCTCCTGTATGGTAGGCGAGTCCGGGGACCCCTTGGGTTGATAAGAGAATCCTGGGAAGATGAGCCAAACCCCACGGAAGTGTCCATCGTGGATTATGTCATGCGCTTCCGCGACAAGATGCAGACCTTGACGCAGTTGGTGCATGACAACATGACGCAGGCTCAGGCTGACCAGAAGCACTGGTACGACCAGAACGCCCGGGAGCGGACCTACCAGGTGGGTCAAAAGGTGTGGGTGCTGGTCCCCGTACCAAAGGATAAGCTTCAGGCAGCCTGGGAAGGCCCGTACGTCGTGCACCAACAGCTCAACCCAGCCACCTACGTGGTCACGCTTGACCACACTCGGGGTAGGCGCAAGGCCTTTCACGTCAACATGATGAAGGCCCATCACGAACGTGAAGCCTGCGTCCTACCGGTCTGCAATCTGCCCGAGGACGGGGAAGAGGATCCCCTCCTAGACATGCTGGCCCAAGCTAATGCCAATGGGTCCATTGAGGACATGGAGGTAAATGCCTCGCTAACCGTCTCCCAGCGGTTGCAGTTGCTGACCACTCTGGAACCCTTCCGGGCCGAGTTCACAAACCGACCCGGAAGGACCGAGTTGGCAGTCCACGAGGTGGACACCGGGAATCACGCCCCGTTACGGCGGACACCTTATCGGATCTCTGAGGAAGTGCAGCAGATTATGCGCCAGGAGATCCATGAGATGTTGCAGCTGGGGGTGATCCGGCAGTCCAAAAGCGCGTGGGCCTCACCTGTAGTTCTTGTGCCAAAAAAGGATCGGACCACCCGGTTCTGCGTGGACTACAGGGGGCTCAACGCCATCACTACCTCTGATGCGCACCGCTATTATGGCAAAGTGCTTAGTTGGGCAGCTTGCAGCGTCTGTGTGCGCGTTTATCTGCTGTCAGTGTGGGAACCTAGACTTTTAGCACCTTCTTGTATTTTCTGAGTTGTGCACACGATCTTGCCTTACTGTTATTTATCTAGTCATGTGTCAGATGCTCAGTAGGATTTAGGTCAGGGCTCATAGAAGCCACTTCAGAATAGTCCGATGTTTTCCTCTGGTCAGATGAGAGCAAACGAGAACTTTTTAGACTAAATGCAAAATGCCATGTATGGTGGAAAACTAACACTGCACATTACTCAGAAAACATCATCCCCACCGTCACACATGGTGGTGGAAACATCCTGCCTTGGGGAGGCTTTTCTTCAGCAGGGGCAAGGAAGCTGGTCAGAGATGATAGGAAGATGGATGAAGCTACATACAGGGAAATCCTGGAGGAAAACCTGTTTGAAGCTGCAAGAGATTTGAGACTGGGGCGTTGATTCACCTTCCAGCAGGACAACGACCATAAACATTCCACAATGGAGGGTTTAGATCAGAGCTTTATTCCTGTGTACGAACGGCCCAGTCACAGTCCAGAACAAATCCCATTATTGAGAATCTGACAAAACGTGAAAATTGCTGATCACAGACGTCTCCATCCAATCTCACTGAGCGAGAGCGAGTGTGTAAAGAAGACGGGTCAAAATGTCACCTCTAGATGTGCAAAGCTGGAGAGACAGACCCCAAAAGACAGCAGCAGTAACAACAGCAAAAGGTGGTGCATCAGGGTGGCTACATACCATACCATGCTCCAAAGACATTCTGATAGGGATTTAGATTGTGAGCCCCAATGGGGACAGTGATGCTGATGTCTGTACAGCGCTACAGAATATGATGGCGCTATAGCAGTAAGTGATACATAGTTAGATACGGTTGGTGAAGTTTATTATGGACCTTTCATGTAGTGTAATGTGCGGCCAGTATAATCCCACCACTCAGGATCCCCGTCACCCTGGCGCACGCTCGGCATCCTGCTCTCTTTATGCTTCTATGTATTCTTCTTGCTTTTCTGGCGCCATTATTTTCCACTTCACATCGTCATCTTCGATTCTTAATTTTCAGTAATTATTGAATCCTGGTACAAGCGCCATCTCTGTACTCTGAGTCACGTCACCTCCGAGCTCGTGGCCGGTATGTCTGGGGGCCGCGGTGCTGCAGACTCGTGACGGCGTCTCGGACATTACACATCATTTATGGGGCAGTCAGACAACTCGGCAGAATTCCATCACCATGGCGTCCATTATGTGATCCGCCTGTACCCAGCTCATTAATAATCAGCCTTTTATATCGTTTTTTTTACTTTGTGCACGATTCAGCGGCACGACGCGAAGTATCACAATAACACTGGAAAATCTCCCCATAAAGTTAGGAATGTCCGTCCCCTCCTGTGTAAGCGAGCGAGGACACCATAGCGACTGCATCGAAATGCTTAGCGCCACTTTTAAGTATTTTCTTCTGTTGTGATTCTTTGAATAGAATTTTTTTCTTAATTCCGAGTGAATTCTCCACCCCCGAGACGGTAACGCACATTTACCTCCAATGGGGGTTTTGTGCATTAAATGAGGGTCTCATGATTTCACCGGGGAGGGGTTTTTATTTAGAGCCGTCGCTCCTGTTGTTTATACGGAGCACGAGGACAGAATCCGGATAAGCCACTCTTTCATCACCAGGGCGGGCGTGATCGCCGCGCATACACACTATGGCCAACGTCCCGGCACAGCGAGAGGCTGTAGAAAAGCCCGGACTAAAGGCCTCTATTCATGGCAGCCTCGCTCTGCATTCCTCCGCTATCCTTCACAAAGCGTCACAGGCTGTAGGTATTCTGTCCGCCATTTATCACACATATCACAGATTAAGCACATTACAGGCCATTCACGCATCAAACACTGAGCCAAAATCTGGAGGCAGAGAGTCCACGGTCCTGAACGTTATCCCATGTGACAAAGGGTTACAGGAGCAACAATGTATCTATGTATGGAGGGAACGATAGATAGATAGATAGATAGATAGATAGATAGATAGATAGATAGATAGATAGATAGATAGATAGATAGAAAGATAAATAAATTATAAATAGAAAGATAGATAGATAGATAGATAGATAGATAGATAGATAGATAGATAGATATTGTAGCAGAGCCAGGTAGCACAAGGTTACGTCCTAGCTCTGCGGGATTTGATTAGATGCACCCTCCTAGCTTTATACTAGAACCAGGGTCACTAGGTGTGTCCGTCTGCTCGATGAACCAGAGTTTATTGTGCTTCTGATGAGTGTCCAGCCAAAATGTGAGCTGCAGTTGAGAGACATAGATAGATATTGGAGTGTTCTACATCCTCACACACAGAGTTTCAGATAAATCTTTTGTGGAACAGTTGATGAAATGTTTCTCTGTGGCTGAAGTCTTGAATGTCGTTCTTTCCCGGTGACGGTTCATCGGTGGACAGTCACTTAGGTTTCGGTACTTCTACAGATGAAAGTGTCTTCGGCGTGGCGCAGTAACGTGCACTTACTGTATCACAGATCCAGACAATCTCCTAACACAAGTCTATGACTTATGTAAGCTTCATCATCTCCCTTAGCGCCCTATGCATATAACAACATACAGTGTGTGTGTATGTGTGGTGCGTACGGCGTATACAGTGTGTGTGTGTGTGGTGCGATGGTGTTCGACTGGTGGTACCATGCAAGAGGCTGGTACCACCAGAAGTTTTCATATTGAGACACCCATCACTTGGGTGTCCCAATATGGCGGTCGGTGAACTTCCTTCGCTTGGAATTCGG
>JARQOD010006054.1:0-44847 GCA_033576555.1 Oophaga sylvatica | reverse complement strand
CCAATTGTCCATTCTTGGTATGTGAACAGCTGATATAGTGGGAACATGACGCTCCACCCAAATTAGGATCTTTGCTACCTCTGCCATGACTTGATTGCTGCATATCCCGCCTTGATGATTTATATATGCCATGGCAGTGGCGTTGTCCGATTGAATGTGGACCCGGTGACCTGCGAAGCCCTGATCTCAGGTAGATTAATGGGGTGAGCGACCTCCTGGGAGTTCCAGCGACACTGTGCTGTGTGATAGAGGAAAACCGCTCTCCATCCAAGGACACTGGCATCGGTGATGATGACTTCCCAGCGGAGAGGGAGGAAGGATTTCCCAAGTAGAACGGAGGCGGTGAGAGTCCACCATGTTAGAGACTGCCTCACCCTGAGAGGCAGCAGAATGGAACAATCCATGGAGGAGGTTCTCTTGTCCCAAGCTAATTAGAGAGCCAGCTGAAGGGGACGGGTATGGAACTGGGCAAAGGGTACAGCCTCCATTGAGGCAATCATCTTCCCCAATACACTCATGCAGAGCCATAGGGATGAGGAGATGAGCATTTTAGAACACTGATCCCAAGACAGAGAGAGGAAAGCTTCACCCTTGGGAGGAAGACCTTGGCTCGGGCTGTGTCGAACCTCATGCCCAGAAACACGAGGTACTGAGCTGGGGACGGGGAAGACTTTTCCCTGTTGACTAACCAGCCGAGATGAATGAGAGTGTCCAGGGTGATCTAGTTGCTGTCTCAGAAGGATGGCCCCTTGATCAACAGATCGTCCAGGTAAGGGATTATGAGTATCCCCTTGGAACGAAGGATGGCCATGACCGTTGCCAAGACTTTTGTGAACACTCTGGGGACAGATGCCAGACCGAAGGGAAGGGTTGTAAATTGATAGTGCTCATCCTGGATCGCAAACCGAATAATTTTTTGATGCTTGACACCAACAGGAATGTATAGATAAGCATCCAGAATGTTCACAGAGCAGAGAAATTTCCCTGGCTCAATGGAGGCAATTACTGAATGTAGGGACTCCATCTAAAAGTGATGTATCCGAATGTGACGGTTCAACCGTATGAGATCCAGAATCGGACAGAGGGATCCGTCTTTCTTTGGAATCACAAAGAGATTGGAGTAAAACCCTAAAAAGCGTTTGTGCAAGGGAATGGGTATGATTACTCCTGTCCATAGAAGGGAGGAGACGGCCTGAAGAATACCTGGGACCTGAGTCGGGAGTCTTGGCGGACGAGACAGGAATAAACGTCTTCCTGGGGGGAAGAAAAGTCGATTTTGCAGCCTGAAGTCACGATCTCTCTAACCCAGGTGGCGTCTACCACCGACAACCAGGCATCCCGGAAAGTAAGAAGTTGGCCTTCGATCCTGGAAGGATTCCCGGGTGGCGGTAACCCGTCATGTCGAGGAAAACCTGTCGGAGCGAGATCCTGAGGGATTGGAGGAGCGACCCCTTGGACACCAGTGAGGAGCCGGTTTGATGGACAGCCAGTGAGGAGCTGGTTTGAAGGACAGCTTCCTCCTCTCCCTTTGGGTGGGTGAGCAGTCCTGATGGGAGGAAGTCCATGGTGGAGAAAAGGTTTGAAAGGAGGAAAACTGGAGAGATCGCATCCAATTGAATGGACATTTAGGCTTAGGTTCGGGAAGGGAAGAGCTCTTACCGCCGGTAGCATCAGATATTATTTGATCTAGCTTGGCTCCAAACAGTCTAGAGCCTTGGAAGGAGAGTTTAGTGAGGGACTTTTTAGACGGTGGATCTGTATTCCAAGCTTTCAGCCAGAGAATGCAGCGTATGGCAATGTTGTTATTGGTAGCCCGGGCGGAACAACTGGCTGCATCCAAGGAAGCTGTCAGTAAAATTTTACCAGCGATAGGATACCCTGATGAAGCATTCTTGCCCAGGCAGAAATGGAAATTGCTACCCAGGTGGAGGCAGAAATGGAACAGAGGGAGGCGCCTGCTGCTTCAAAAGCTGACTGAGCTAAGGATTCAATCTGCCTATCAGTAGAATCCTTGAGAGATACTCCATCTGACAGAGACAAAATGGTCTTGGAAGACAGGCGAGAACCCAGAGGATCAAAGGTAAGGGATTCTGTCCATTTGCTAATGGTCCGGAGTAAATGGATAAAGAATATTCAGCTGCGTCCTCCCCGGGAAACGCTTCTCAGGGTGTTCCCAGTGCTTAGATATTATTGAATCAAATTCCCTGTGGTTGGAAAACATCTGGGAAGGACGGTTAACTCGTTTGAAGGAAACAGAGGGCTCCTGGCCAGGGGCCTCATCTTCTTTAAGATTAAGCATTTGGCTAATCGCCAAAATAAGACTATCAACTATATCCTGCAGCTTTGAGTTCTGATCCGTATCAGACTCAGAATCTCATTGGGAATCCATATCTGACTCCAGGGCTGCCTCAGAAGAGGGGGCATGGGATATGGAAGGCATCCGGTAGGATGTAGAGGGGCCTGGGGAACTGGATGAGGAGCTGGAAAGAGCTCGCTTCCTTGATTTAGTCCATGATCTGTCCTTTATGAGGGTTGCGATCAGGTGCATGCGAATCACCGTGAGAGGTGTTCGGGGCACTGGTGATGGTGGAATGATTTGGTAGGCACTCTAGTACCTGGACCACCGACTTGACACCTTTGTTAAGTCGGACACTCTGATTGAGACATACCAACAGCCACTCCGGAGTAGTGAGTGCGCTCTTGTCCCGGACGGTGGGGGCTCCTCTGATGCAGACTTGACAGAAGGGCTGCAGGAGTGACAGAAAGATGAGGGCTGACCTGAGGACCATTTCTTTTTACAGAAGGCACAGGCGTAGTGAATAGGTTTAGTAGAGCAGAAAGAGGCCTCCCTAGGGTTGGGCATAAGTTGAGCCTTAGTGATACTGCTGTGGAGGACTATGAGGGAAAAGAATTGGGTAGGTAAGAAAAAGGCAGAGCCTACCCTTAGTCGGTGACGACCCAACAGAAGATTGTTTGGCTGGTTGTGACACCCTGAAGCTTTAGATGTCCACAGAGCTGATGCAGGTGCATTCCATATGAAAGCAGGCTGAGCAGCATGCTGCAGGGGAAATAAACATCATGAGCTGTGGTGGGCAGGTCCTGATTTACCGGCCGGCGTGAATCTAAGGGACCCCTCCAATTAGCTGTCCCGCTGGGGGCGTGTACCGGTCAGGGAGAGGAGGCCCCTGATAGGATTAAAAGCGTTCGGCGGAGACGGGCACTGATGTTGACGCTGGTGGGGGAGCATGGTCTGGACAGGATGGAGGGAAAGAGAAACGAGCTCTCCCTTTGGGCCAGGAAGGTGCGTTATCTGGAAGGTGAATGGTCAGAAAAAAGCCACGAAGGCAGCGCGCCTATGACACTAAGCTAAAACTGATGTGCTTTGTGTCAGTTGGTGGGTGTATACTGCTTAAGAGGAGCTATTTTCCTTTTTTTGCCTAGTGTCAGCCTCCTAATGACAGCAGCATACACCATGGTTACCTGTGTCCCCGATGAATCGATAAAGAAATATGTGTTCTGTGAAGACAGATTTTACCATTACTGAGATAGTAGATGGCAATTGGTACATTTAAAATTCTATGTAGTGGGAGAGGAGGGAGGAGCCAGAGGTAGACACTGGCATTCTGCTGCTGGTTTCCTGAGAAAACAATTACAGTGGTCCAAAATTCCAGTTGAGAGGTGTCACATTGTGACGGTAAGGAAGGTAGGTCTTCGTTAAGGAAGGGGGTCCTCAAATTGTCAAAACATGAGAAATCCAGCTCAACGAACTAGTGAAAAAAATTCTTTATTCAGCGAAAAGTGCTCAGCAGAGGATAAAACAACATCAGCGTAGACCAGCGGTTCTCAACCTGTGGGTCGCGACCCCGGCGGGGGTCGAACGACCAAAACACAGGGGTCGCTTAAAGCCATCGGAAAATACATATTTCCGATGGCTTTAGCCCAGTGGCGTAGCGTGGGCGGGCGGGGGGCGGTCCGTCCCAGGCGGCACATGTGTGGGGGCGGCGTGGCAGCAGCAGCAATTCCTCCTCCTCTATGGGAGAAGCGCGGAGGCACAGTGCAGTGGCCCGGGACCCTCCGGAGCTGAGCAGTGGGTCGGTGAGTCCACTGTGCGGGGAGAGGAGGGACTCGGCCTGAGCAGGCGGCACAATACTTACCTCTCCCCGTGCCTCCGCAGCTCCGGGCTCCAGGGGGCGGCTGTGGCAGAGAGTAAGCGCGGGCGCCGGACAGGTGAGATGTGAGGTGTATGTGTCTGTGTGTATCAGTGTGTGTGTGTGTGTGTCTGCCTGCATGTGTGTATGTGAGAGAGTGCTGCAGTGCTGTCTGTGTGTGGTGCTGTATGTGTGATGGTGGTGGGGGGAGGCAGTGATGGTGGTGAGGAGGCAACAATGATGATGGGGAGCCAATGATGATGATGATGGGCAGGCAATGATGATGGGGAGGCAATGATGATGGGCAGGCAATGATGATGATGATGGGGAGGCAATGATGATGATGTGGAGCCAATGATGAAGGGCAGGCAATGATGATGATGATGGGGAGGCAATGATGATGGGCAGGCAATGATGATGATGATGGGGAGCCAATGATGATGATGGGGAGCCAATGATGATGGGCAGGCAATGATGATGTTGATGGGGAGCCAATGATGATGGGCAGGCAATGATGATAATGATGATGGGGAGGCGATGATGATGGGGAGCCAATAGTGTTGAGCGATACGATAATGTAAATATCGGCAATCGGCCGATATTAGCTCTATCGGCCTTTCGATAATTCGTTTCGATATTTTCGTCTTATCGAATACCGGAATCGGAAGTTCCCATAATTCTTTGCGAGGCAATGAGATTTTAGTCAGCCAATGAGGAATCCTAAGAAGTGTGGGCACATCCTGTACTGCTGCGGTCATGTTAACTAATGGCATGGCTGTGATTGGATGCTGAGATGATGTCAGAATGCACTATAAAAGGCGCCGCCGCCATTTTAGCGTCACTGTGCTGTGAATTCAGTAAGGGACAGAACGCTGCTGTGCTGACTCTGAGGGACAGTTAGAGATTGCGATTTAGTGTACTGTGCTGTAGGCAGGCTAGCACCAACCGCTGTGTAAAGCTTCCTTTTGCCTGCAGTGTTGTTTTAACAGCTCTGCAAGGTGTGTGTGAGTGCAGGTGACGCTGCAGTTTGCTCTGCATGCAACGCTGTCTGTAGGCATCTGCACATGTCACTCACAGACAATTTTTTTTTTCTTCAGTGTAATTCTTGCAGCTCCATGCAATTTAACTATTAGTGTGACGCGCTTCCATCCGTATCCAATACATTGGTTGCAAACACTATAGAAGTAGACAAAGGAGTAGCCTTTCACAGATTGTGGACAGTTGTGTTTCAGTGTTCACTTCAGTCTGTGTTTTTTATTTTTTGAGTGCACATCACGCTCCAGTTACTTGTTCAAGCACTGCTGCTTGTACTCTGCTGAGCGTGTCTCAGTGCTTCATCCTTTTCATTTCTCTCCAATTGGTTCTGCTCCATTCCATTTAAAATAAATATAATCTATTAGTGTGACGCGCTTCCATCCGTATCCAATACATTGGTTGCAAACACTATAGAAGTAGACAAAGGAGTAGCCTTTCACAGATTCTGGACAGTTGTGTTTCAGTGTTCACTTCAGTCTGTGTTTTTTATTTTTTGAGTGCACATCACGCTCCAGTTACTTGTTCAAGCACTGCTGCTTGTACTCTGCTGAGCGTGTCTCAGTGCCTCATCCTTTTCATTTCTCTCCAATTGGTTCTGCTCCATTCCATTTAAAATAAATATAATCTATTAGTGTGACGCGCTTCCATCCGTATCCAATACATTGGTTGCAAACACTATAGAAGTAGACAAAGGAGTAGCCTTTCACAGATTGTGGACAGTTGTGTTTCAGTGTTCACTTCAGTCTGTGTTTTTTATTTTTTGAGTGCAGATCACGCTCCAGTTACTTGTTCAAGCACTGCTGCTTGTACTCTGCTGAGCGTGTCTCAGTGCCTCATCCTTTTCATTTCTCTCCAATTGGTTCTGCTCCATTCCATTTAAAATAAATATAATCTATTAGTGTGACGCGCTTCCATCCGTATCCAATACATTGGTTGCAAACACTATAGAAGTAGACAAAGGAGTAGCCTTTCACAGATTGTGGACAGTTGTGTTTCAGTGTTCACTTCAGTCTCTGCGTAATAACCACACTTAGGCCTTATAACTTTTCTGACTTTCTTTATCAATCTACCAAGATGAAGAAGTCAGTGAGTAAGGCACGTGGTCGTGGCGTGGAGTTTCAGCAGGGAGAGGACGTGGGGATTCTGTGTCTGCTGCCGCCCTCAGTGACACAGCATCCACCATTTATCCCCGTGAGCGTTCCTTTATGCGCACTTTGGTAGGAGCTCGGCGTGCCCCCCTGCTGCGGGAAGAACAAATTGAAGCCGTTGTTGGTTGGATGGCAGCCAATGCATCGACTTCAATTCCTTCCACCTCCTCTCAGGAACACAACACTGTTGAGCAACCATCTGTCTGTTCACCGCCTGTCAAATTGCCAAGGCAGTCAGAGAGTTCTGTACAGGAGACAGCTGAGTCTCTGCTTCTGTTCTCAGAATCTGTTGGCTCGCAAACACGGGCACAGGCAAGCAGCATTCTGCAATTTGAAGAAGAGGGAGTATGCAGTGATGCGCAACAGCTGTGTCTCTCTCAATCTGAAGAGGCGGGTGAGCCAGTGCCGATGGACAGCACACCGCAGAACGCATCATATGATGATGATGAGACTCAGGTGCCAGGTTTTGTGGAGCATGGTGCTGCCCAGACCATCCAACAGCAGCAGGTGTTGGAAGAGGGTAGTGGAGATGATGAAGTCCGAGACCCAACATGGCGTGAGCAACAGGAAGGTGGTGGGAGCAGCTCTGAGGAAGAGATTGTCCCAACGGTACAAAGAGGAGGGAGAGGTAGGCTGCAGACTCGCTTGCCTGTAGCCTCCAGTTTGGCACCTGTTGGGAGCAGTTCTCTTAGAACTGTCAAAATTGGCGCTCCCATGACTTGCACTGCGTGGTCCTTTTTTGACAGACTTGTAGATGATATTTGCTATGTTCAATGCAAGCTGTGTAAGCAAAAAGTTAAAAGAGGTAAAAATATCAGTAACCTGAATACCACAAATATGTGGAAACATGTACGGACAAAGCACGTAGCTGAGTTACAAAGACACACTGGAGATGTAGGCCAACCTACAACAGCACCTACATCTTTAGGTCATGTTCGAGCCTCTACCTCCAGCTCTCACACACCTGTTTCGGCTTCCTCACAGGATCTCCATGGAAGAACCTCGGTCACTGTTGTCCATAGAGAAACTGTTATTCCACCCACTGCAGCAAGTTCACAGTCATCGTCACACTCCCAGAACAAAAAACAGCCATCGGTAACACAGGCATGGGATAAAAGACGGCCATACTCGGCAAACCATCCACGAGCACAGGCTCTGAATGCTGGCCTTGCAAAACTCCTGTCCCTTGAAATGCTGTCATTCAGGCTGGTGGAGACTGACAGTTTCAGGAACTTTATGGCATTGGCAGTCCCACAATATAATGTGCCAAGCCGATTTTATTTCAGCAGGCAAGCTGTCCCTGCTCTGCAAAAACATGTCGAGGGAAACATTAAACATGCGCTACTAAACGCCGTCAGTAGCAGGGTCCACCTGACCACCGATGCGTGGACCAGTACCCATGGCCAGGGACGATACCTTTCCCTCACTGCCCATTGGGTCAATGTTGTGGAGCCGGGTACAGATCTTGCCAGTGGCGCTGTACGTGTTCTGCCAACTCCAAGGATTGCAGGAATCCATTCTGTGCACATTGATTCCTCCTCCTACTCCAGTTCCTCAGAATCATCGCTGCACGAGCCGTCACGGTATACCTCCACATGGACCCGTGAACGCTTACCTGTTGCGACCGATATGAGCACAGCCGTGGCCAGACGTCAACAGGCCGTACTGAAATTAATTCCCATGGGGAATCGAAGCCACACAGCGCAGGAGCTCTGGGATGCCATCAAGCAGGAGAGCGACGTGTGGTTTTTGTCAGCTAATCTCCAGCCAGGCTTGGTAGTGTGTGACAATGGCCGAAATCTGGTGGCAGCTCTGGGCCTTGGCAACCTCACTCACATACCATGTCTGGCACATGTGCTGAACTTGGTCGTGCAGAGTTTTTTGAGGGACTATTCGGATCTTGATGCACTGCTGCACAAGGTCCGCCTAGAGTGCGCTCACTTGCGACGTTCCAGCATGGCCAGATCGCGCATTGCAGCTCTGCAAGACAGATTTCGCCTTCCTGAACATCGCATCATATGTGACGTACCCACCAGTGGAATTCCACGTTACATATGTTGGAGCGGTTGTGTGAGCAGCAGCCAGCAGTAATGGAGTATCAGCTGCAACAGGCGCAATCAACTCGCAATTTGCGCCGTTCACACTTCACCACTACTGAGTGGGCCTCTATGAAGGACATCTGCGACGTTTTGCGGGCGTTTGATGTCTCAACGCGGATGGCGAGTGCAGATGATGCACTAGTCAGCATGACTGTCCCCCTTATCTGCCTGCTTCAGAAATCACTGAAAGCACTAAAGGAAGAGGTTTTGGAAGAGGTGGAGGATGAGGAGTCACAAATTCAATTACCTTCAGGACAGTCAGCGCAACGTGGTTCCTCACAAAGGGCTGGGCAGGGCTCACTTTGTGAGGAGGAGGAGTCAATGGAGGAGGAAGAAATCCCTACAGAGGGAGGTACACAACGCTCTAGTCAGTATGTAGAGCGAGGGTGGGGTGATGCAGAGGAGACAGAGATGACGCCTCTTCCAGAGGACAGCCTTTGTTGGCCAGTTGGGAGTCTGCAGCACATGGTTGATTTCATGCTTCAGTGCCTGAGAAACGACCGCCGCATCGCCCACATTCTCACCACGTCAGATTATTGGGTGTACACCCTCCTAGACCCTCGCTACCGGGACAATTTACAAACCCTCATCACACCGGTGAACCGGGACCGTAAAATGCAGGAGTACCAAGACACACTGGTGCAATCCATACTGTTGTACATTCCAGCCGACAGAGGTGCTGCTGCTGCTGCTGCTGCTACTGCTTTACAAAGCAGCTCTGTGCGTCGAGGCAGTGTAGACACCTCTACAACAAGAGGGATCACAAGCAGCGCCTCTGCACAGGGCAAGAACTGTATGTTACAAATGTGGCAAAGTTTTGTGACAGCGCCAGCAAGGTCTACACCATCCGAGACGGCTCCAGTCACCAGGAAGAAACGTTTCCGTAAGATGGTGACAGACTACTTGGCTTTCCCTCTAAGTGTACTCCCAGATGCCTCTTCCCCTTTCAAATTTTGGGTCTCTAAGTTGGATACATGGCCAGAGCTTAGCCAGTATGCATTGGAGGTGCTGGCTTGCCCTGCTGCCAGTGTATTATCTGAGCGTGTCTTTAGTGCTGCAGGTGGTGTAGTAACAGACCGTCGCATGCGACTATCCTCAGAGAATGTAGACCGGCTTACTTTTCTGAAAATGAACAAGGCATGGATCTCACCTGAATTTGCCTGTCCGTTTTCAGATTAAATAACTGTTTGGCAACGTTTTCCATGTCTCCTGTTATGTTCATCTTTCTACCACCTGAACTCTACTCCCTGGGCTACATCACCGCCATTTTTTGCTCGTAAGTAATTGGCAGGGGTACTGACTCCTGGCCAGCCTGGTTACAGCTCGACAGCTGTTTCCTGGCAGTGTGAACGTGAATTATCCTCCAATAAGTTGTGCTGTCGTGTTGCATTCGGGTTAGCCGACTCTATGGTGCCTGCAGTTTAGGTGATTCCTATGTGTGCTGTGGGATATGTAAATAAAGGCGGTTTCCATTGTGACAATAGGATAAGCACCCACTGTAGGACTGTGTGATTCGGTAACTGCGGACGGCTTGCGTCCTGTCAACTTACATTTTCATGGGTGCGTTCTTCTACCCGTCCGGGGTCCAGTACCGTCAACTGGTTCTCCCCAGTGCCTTTGGCCTAGGTGCCTCCATCTCCGTATCCGAGTTCCAGCAACGTCTGCTGGTCCTTGGTAGTGCTTTGGAGCACAGGTACCTCCTGCTTAGTAACCGTGTCACAGTAACGTCAGCTGGTACTCGGTTGTGACATTGCCTCTTTTCCTTCTGCTACCCGTCCGGGGTCCAGTACCGTCAAGTGGTTCTCCCCAGTGCCTTTGGCCTAGGTGCCTCCATCTCCGTTTCCGAGTTCCAGCAACGTCTGCTGGTCCTTGGTAGTGCTTTGGAGCACAGGTACCTCCTGCTTAGTAACCGTGTCACAGTAACGTCAGCTGGTACTCGGTTGTGACATTGCCTCTTTTCCTTCTGCTACCCGTCCGGGGTCCAGCACAGTCAGCTGGTCCTCGTTACTTCCATTGTCTCTTGCTCCATCTGATACCCGTCAGGGTTCCAGTAACGTCAGCTGTTTCTCGGAAATTAGACGACATTAAAGACCACCCAGAAGAAGATGACGACAACAAGGACGACGAGCATGAAGCCAACCAGCCTGAACACCATCACAAAGAAAAAATAAAAGATTACCCAGAAGAAGATCACCAACAGGACAAAGAAGGTTAAGACAAACTACAAGATACAGAACAAGAGACAGAAGAACAATAAGCAAAAGATCAAAAAGCAGAAGAACATGAAGTATAAGACCAAAATGAAGAGCAAAATATATGCTCTAAATTCTAAGCAGAAGAAGACTAAGCAGTGTATGGGGGTGAGTCCGTTCCTCCTCGTGGTGCCCCTGGAAAATGCCTGCTGCTGCAGGCTAAACTGAACACGGACAAATACTGTTGTAATTTAAATCTTTTGTGACAGCAAGAACGGAAGGATGAACAATTCATACTTTTACAGATTACAAGTACAGGAATCTCTGTCATAAATAAGAATATGATGAAGAAGATGAAGAGGAAGAAGATGAAGAATTTGAATATGAAGAAGATTAATTAGTTTAATAATAACAATATGAGTAATGTAAACAAAAACATGAATAGCAAGAAGTTTAAGAAGAAGATTAAGAAGGTGAAGATGAAGAATAATTTGATGAGAAAGATGATGCTGCTGCTGAAGATTATGAAGGAGAAATTGTGGCACTGGCAAAAGTTAAAAAGGTGAACAGCATGGAAGTTGTGAAACATACATATTTGCCAAAATAGAAAAAAGGTTAACAACATTGTCAATTTGTTAGTCAATCCAAACGTATTTCCAAAAAAAAATATATTAATGCTATTCCAATGCATTGGGTTAAACATGTATGCCTTTATTGTCTCCTCAACCTCCCCCAATACATTCTACATTAGTCTTTGTTGTTTTCCTTCATGTACAATTAACCAACAAGGCAAGAATGGTTTTTTTTAATTTCGATATTTTGTTCCCATAGACTTACATTGGACTTCCGGTATCGAAATCGGATATCGACGATATTTAGTGCTATCGGCGATACAATTTCGATACGATATTTTTAGATATCGAGCAATATCGCTCAACACTAGGAGCCAATGATGATGGGCAGGCAATGATGATGATGATGGGGAGCCAATGATGATGATGATGGGGAGCCAATTATGATGGGCAGGCAATGATGATGATAGGGAGCCAATGATGATGGGAAGGCAATGATGATGATGATGGGGAGGCAATGATGATGATGATGGGGAGGCAATGATGATGGGGAGGCAATGATGATGATAATGGGGAGTCTTTCCACAGTGCCCTTTCCTGAACCGTAACAGTGCAGAATGCAGCACAGTGCAGAGGAGAGCTCCATATTTTGTATGGAGCATTATATGGGGGCCAGTATCCTGCATAGCGCATTATTTGGGGTCCAATATTCTTTATGGAGCATTATATTTGGCCCATAATACTGTATGGAGGACTATGTGGTGCCGATAATATTGTATGGAGGACTGTACTTATTTTTTGGTTTGGGGGTCACCGCAACATGAGGAACTGTATTGCGGTGTCACGGCATTAGAAAGTTTGAGAACCACTGGCGTAGACAGTTACATGATATTCGACATCGATGCTTTTCAGGTGGCTATGCACCCTTAATCATGATTAAGAGTGCGTAGCTGCCTTAAACGTGTTGATGTTTTGATTGCTCCACCCCTTGACACAGCGTTTCCGTGCTCTGAATATCTAAGGATGTCTACTACAGTGAGCTGGACTTTTTTCATCTTTGTCCTCAAATTATCCCTGGAACTGGGATCCTAACTATCCGTGTCTCTGGGGTACTGTTGAAGTGTTGAAGGTAGAGAGGCCAGAGTTTCCAACTTTACTATGCTCCTGTTAAGCCCTGAGCTGTCCCCTCCCCATCACATGAGACATAGGACAGAAATGTAATGTAAACAAGACACAAAGACAAAACAGATATAACAGAAAACCTCTATCATACAAAAGAACTAATCAACAATAAGGAGGAGGATAGGGACAGGGAGGAATAAACTAAATAGGAACAGGGACCAGGAAATAAACATACACATACTACTGTAAACCACAGAACACTTCTACAACAACTCTACTCCAACCACTTAGCTTTAGCATACAGCACAGTAAGAAGAATCTTTCACTGTTAGGGACATGAAGGTCTGACCAGTTTATATAGGAAGAGGCAATGACCAGATCAGAAGTAGTTGAAATGGAGCTGCAAGTTTCTGACCAGCATAGAAAGTGTCATTAACCTCTTCAGCACCAGAGGAAACTAAATCCATTTAATATGGGACACAAATCACACCATCTCTAAAGAAGACCTGCGATTCATTACTCGGTGTGACCGTCTAACTCCAGGTCTTCCAGGGAGACGTGACACCCTCATGACACGAGGTACAAGAAGATTGTTGATGGTTATAGGAAGTGATTGATTGTGGTTATTTATTACAAAGTCCAAACACACAGTAATCTCCAGAGATCTCAGGCAGGAAGGTAGTTATAAAAAATATTCCTTTATTTCTTTTCGTTAAAAGAACAGGTTACAGGTAGTGAATGCCCCAGTGGATAGTAAAAAAATCTGACGCGTTTCAACTCAAAGGAGTCTTAATCATGGAATACATGACTCTATTACAAAGTTTCTTACTTTTAGGTGTATTATTGATTTATGGGAATACAAATAAAGTGAAGGTTACTCGTTGAAGATTAAAAGCTGTGATAAAATGTACAATAATGAGATACAAATAAAGGGAGGAGCAATTTTCCCAACACTACTACAAAGTCTTTTCACAGCAATTGTATATATTACATCAGTCATGTTAAACCAGCTTGCTTTCAGTTATACACTTTCCATCATACTGTATGTATTACAAGTAATTGTGCATTATTTGTGCGTTCATGCTAGAACCTTCCACAATTATCTTCATGGTACATTATGTCTATTCATTTCAGCAACAAAAGGAATTTTGATAGTAAATGACTGCCATCTAAATAAAATTAACTATGCAGAAATGAAATTAAACAATTTACCATTTTTATTTCCATAAATACCTAATAATTCATTACATGAGAACTCCAGCGACCCCAAATTTCTTTCATGATATTTTTTAGTCGTGAGACTTTTCTGTCTGATACAGTGCTGGCACCGCCAAGAGCAAAGTTATGTGAGAGGTCCTAGCTCCTGAGTGGTCACACATTACATCATTCTAGACCAGGATGATATAGCATTTTTTACCCAAGAATGATCAGCAGTCCTTGCTCCATTGTGTTAAAGAAGCCCCCTCATGTATTTTTTTTTATTAATTGGGCATATACTGTATGTATACATGTAATGTAGTGCGAGTGTATTACTATACTAACCTAACACTGCTCTCTCATATGTCCAGTGACGTTATACTCCTCTTCTTAGCTCTATGTGAACAGGGAGTGGCTTTTACTATTTAAGTCTATGGAGCGTCAGAACAAAGTTCCATAGGTTTTCATTGTAAAAGAGACTTTTGGCTCATGCATAGCTCATACAGTAAACTGGCTAGTTGCTGATGCAAAGCAGATTGGCTCTGGACACCAGAGAAACCGGCCGTAGGTGAGTATATTAATACACTCACACTACATTACAGGCACATATACAACACATTTAATATAAAGATACACATGGTAGGGTTTCATTAAGTTCCTAGTGTTTCTTGATTTCTTTACAGACTCCCAGTTACTGACCCTAATTTTACTCCAGTGGTCTCTAAACTCTAACTGTTATGCCTCACTAGTCAAGGAGTGCCATTTGTCCAACATTTCTGTACCCAACTGCCTATTCGCTGCCACATTATACTTCACCACACTGTGAGTTTGATTCCTGTGTGCCAGCTGCTGCTGTCTTCCAATTCCCTGCTGATATGACTTATCTGATAAAACCTAACATAAAACAAAATGAGTGAATACCCTGTAGTAAGTAAATAAATAGAAATAGTGCAAATGATGGACATAGCACCTCATGAGCAGGTGTCAGTTCCCGTATCATGACATGCTATGTCTGTCTTGTCTTTAAAGGGGTTGTCCACTACTAGAACAACCTTCTTGATGTAAGTGTTTGGCCCCGGTAAAATAAAAAAGGCTATACTCACATCCCATGTCGGCGCCATTCCAGCAGTGTCGGCACTCGCAGTCCTGGGGCTCTTGTGTGGTTCTATGACACATGGTGCCCGATGCTCAATCAGCGCTGGTGTCACTGTCCCCATACAAATTGAACATGAAGAGAAATTCAGTGTCACGGTTCCACCCCTCAGTGTATCTGCAATGCAGTTACTGACAGTTCAGCTGTTCAATCTGGTACAGGAGAATGCTGAAGTTGTCAGTACTTAGCTCAGTCGTCCAGTCTGGTGCAGCGGCATGCTGAGCTGTCAGTGTGCTGATTAACAGCTTGACATTCCAGTCAGACTGGGAGGTGACGGCTGTCTCCAGGTGTTCATTATCCCAGGTGATTGCCATACTACTTAAGGTGAACTTGTCACCCCCCCGGCCGTTTTGAAGCAAAAGAGCCACCTTCAGCAGCACTAAGGCAGCCATCTGTGAAGATGGCTCTTTTACTTCTGTGCCCCTGCATCGCTGAAATATTCAGTTTTATAAATCAGTCCCCATACCTTAGATGGGTCTAAGAGGTATGTCCTCTTCCAGTGACTAATCCTCTCCCCAGCCGTCCATCAAGGCCCTTCAGCGTCACCGCGCCTCCTCCTGTGTTTTTTTTGTTTTGTTTCTGTCTGGCGCCTGCGCTCTTGTATCAGTCCCCGGGCATGCGCAGTTCGCGCTGCCTGGGAACTGTCAGAAGACTCTAGCACCTGCGTCGTTGCCTTTCCCCTGATCCCTTCCCGCAGTGTGTTATTATGTATTCACACTGCGGGGCAGGAAATCTGGCGCCTGCGCAGTCTACCTGTGTAGCTGCGCCTGCCCCCTTCTCCCAGACTCCCTCCACTTTCACTTTCAGACAGTCTTCAGCATCGGATGTGCTGACCGCCCAGAAATGTCAATCATTTGTATCCTATTTGTCATGAGATTATAAAACCCCCTTCCTGTGTGCAGCTGTAACAGGACACCTACATAGTAACATAGTAACATAGTTATTAAGGTTGAAGGAAGACTTTAAGTCCATCTAGTTCA
Organism: Oophaga sylvatica; assembly: GCA_033576555.1. Taxonomy (NCBI): domain Eukaryota; kingdom Metazoa; phylum Chordata; class Amphibia; order Anura; family Dendrobatidae; genus Oophaga; species Oophaga sylvatica. The sequence continues at coordinate 29,201 of JARQOD010006054.1, read as the reverse complement.
ACCCATATCCTATCCTAACCTGCCCTAACATGTTGATCCAGAGGAAGGCAAAAAAAACCCAAGTGGCAAACAGTAAGCTTCACATTGGGGAAAAAAAATCCTTCCCGACTCCACATACGGCAATCAGACTAGCTCCCTGGATCAACGCAATATCTAGGAAACTAGTGAATATAGCCTGTAATATTATACTTTTCATGAAAGGCATCCAGTCCCTTTTTAAATTTTAGTAAGGAATCACTCATTACAACATTAGACGGCAGAGAATTCCATAGTCTCACTGCTCTTACTGTAAAGAATCTGCATCTGTGATTATGGCTAAACCTTCTTTCCTCCAGACGTAGAGGATGCCCCCTTGTCCCCGTCACAGGTCTAAGAGTAAAAAGATCATTAGAAAGGTCTTTGTACTGTCCCCTCATATATTTATACATTGTAATAAGATCACCACCTAAGCCTTCGTTTTTCCAAACTAAATAACCCCAAGTGTAATAACCTGTCTTGGTATTGCAGACCCCCCAGTTCTCTAATAACCTTGGTCACTCTTCTCTGCACCCGCTCCAGTTCAACTATAGATCTAGATCCTAGATCTGCTGGTGGTCAAGCCTCAAAAGGCTGTGAGTGACAGATAAGCTAATCTCAGGACAAAAGACTTGCTTGCAATATGGAATCCATGCAATGTAATTGCTTTGTTTAATAAAGAGAATATGGACTTATCGCACTTCCTAGCCACACACCGGTCACATTTCGAGATCTCTGGAACAGGCCAAATGCCATCCAGGGTCTCAATCAGCTCCAGCACCCCAGGGTGGGGAGATACATAGATTGGCTAGTAGGAGCGAGGTAGCAAAACTGTGTCTGGTCTAAACGCGTAGGAGGGGCCCAGCCGGATCCAATGGCACCAAAACCACCTCCATAGGACCATCCATTAAAGAGTTATGACCCGTCTTAGGTTTTGAAGTTTTTGGAGGGGATTTAGGTTCAACCCAGAGGGCAGGAGGGGAGTGACGCAAGGGAGTTAAAATGCTTGTGTAAAGTATGCCCTATTGCTTTTTTCTCTGAGGAGGTTGCGACCACACATCATGTGGGGAGAAGTCAAAGAACAGACGGGACAACCAGACTCCCATGTTGCAGCCCCTCCTCCACAAGCCAGGCCTTTCATCTGACCAGTAATTGACTCTTATATTCTTCATACTTTGTCCTACCACTATTGTATTTGGATACCTGACCATTTTATATGTATAACCATTGTGTATATAATGTTTTGTCTAGTGTTCCCTTAAGGCAAATAAATGTATAAATTAACCTTGGGCTGTTCTTTTATCTCAATCCACGAATCCACAAGTCCGTATTCTTGGCAATTTTTTGCTTAGCGACATGGCTGCAGAATACTACCTAAGACTCCCCTGATGAGAGACAACGAAACGCATCGGGAGACAGGGAGCCATATTGAATGATGAAGGTCCACCTAGGGGAATGAATGGGTGAGACCGTTCCCTTTTTTTGCACTTTAGAAGTCGCAGTACTTAAATATGTTATGCATTTATGGGAGCAAGGTGGGGATTTATAGGGACATAGTTGACACATAGGTTAATGTGCATATATGGTTGAAATGTCCTTCGCCCCCTTCCCTTATTTGCCATACTGTTTACAGGCTATTGTAGTAGATTTGTTACATATAATATGGTCACTGTGATAAATTTTGCTGTATATTCTCTTTGCTATCCTGCTATATTAGTAATTAGTCATGGGCATGGATCAGTTTTTCCCTAAGGATGTTTGATGGGGAATAAACTAGATTGAATACAATTATAGTGACTCAGCCTGTATCTATTTAATACTGCACAAGACAATCAGGATTTAATGGTAACATAGTTATTAAGGTTGAAGGAAGACTTTAAGTCCATCTAGTTCAACCCATATCCTATCCTAACCTGCCCTATGTTGATCCAGAGGAAGGCAAAAAAAACCCAAGTGGCAAACAGTAAGCTTCACATTGGGGAAAAAATTCCTTCCCGACTCCACATACGGCAATCAGACTAGCTCCCTGGATCAACGCAATATCTAGGAAACTAGTGAATATAGCCTGTAATATTATACTTTTCAAGAAAGGCATCCAGTCCCTTCTTAAATTTTAGTAGAGAATCACTCATTACAACATTAGACGGCAGAGAGGTCTATAAGTTAATCCTAATAGGAGGACAACCATTTTGATAGGATTGGGTGGTCCATATTTGTGACCTTTTTGATTACTGATATCCTGTGATATATCTTGCGGATGGTCCATATTTGTGACCTTTTGATTATTGATAGCTTGTGATCTAATTTGTGGATATTCTTTGTGCAGTATTTTATGCTGCTTTGTTTGTTCATGCACGTGCACTTTTTGTGGTTTTAAACTATATTTTGAATAAAGTCTATTCGTTTTAATTCACTATTCTTATACGCTACTTTGATACTTTGATTGCTTTACCATTTGCTATTAACTAAGTCCGTATTCTTGGTCTAACTTTTCATGCTACCGGGGCTGGTTTATGGCCCAATATAATCCCGTTAATGGGCCAGGCCTATATCTAACAAGGAACTGGCGACCGTCCTACTGGGCTGACCAGGTGCTAGTAGTATAGGAACTGTATTACTCATCAAACTCAAATCTGACAGGTCGACACGCCCCCTATCATTTAATCCGTCTTCTGTGTGAACTTTGCTCAGGCTGTGAGATCTGAACTTTGCTCAGGCTGAGAAATCTGAGCTGCTGGATTTGTGAATTTCAATCAAAGTGATTTATTCATGTCTATTGATATTTTATCCACTGGATTAGATTAGTCTGTGGAGTTTTACTGTATTAAAGGGTAGTTTTAACTCCATCCGTAGATGTAAAGCTATTTTCTAGCAGAGAGTGCCCTGACATGAACTGTAAAGGGTTTGTATTAGAAGCACACAGTAAATGTCTGTATTAGAATCCATCAGTAAATGTATGTAAAGCTCATTTCTAGCAGGTTTGTATAAATGTCCCCCAGTAAATGTGTAAAAGTTTGGAGCTGATATGTCTGTATGTAAAGGTGATTTCTAGCACTCTCTGTTAGAGATGTCTAACTTGTTACCAATGGATGTGTATCTAAGGCTTGTGTTGTGTTGTGTATAGCCCCAGGCATGTTGGGGCATGTTTAAAACTGACGAGACTTATAACCCCGTCTCATTGTACGGGCATATTATGTATATGGCCGTGTTACAATATTACAGAATGGTTTAATTCGTCTTTATCATTCCAATCTGTCACACTCTTATTCTGGAGTAGTCTGTTTAGTAAAAATTCAGCATTCTTTTTATATCTTTGGTTTATATGACCTACAATTTCAGCGATCTCGTGATTTTTTTTATCGGTGACGGTATTTGGCGGCTGTTGATGCTCAGGATCCTGAGGGCTAACGAGATTTAAAGTTGTCAGTTCTTTTGAGCTGCGTTTCGTATGTACCAAGTAGCGCTCCAGCACGGTGCTATACATTTTAATTTTCACATCGTCGGGGATGTCGCGTCGCTGTAAAACGGAGTTAATTTCATCATCGAGGCGTCGAATAGCAGTTTCGCGTATGCTCTCGGGGATTGGTGCCCTTAGCTTATGTAGCTCCTGTTTGGGGACTAGATACATTTTCTCAGCATGCTCCATTATTTGCCCGCGAGCAGACTCGTTATTATGGGTATTGCAAAGCCTAAAAGAGGACCGATAAAGCCACCGGTCTGATTCAGTACCCGTTTCTTTTTCTTTATGGACTGCGCTCTATCGCTAATGGTTCTTATAGCTTTACGCCACTTCTTCAGTATGCCTTTTTGGCGCTCTTTCAACGGGATTCTGCCTTTTAAGATGTTTAAAGCAATCTCACCTATAGCGGTGATTAAATCCACGCTCGCATTGCGCAAAATAGATTTCCGGACGGATGGGGTTGCCTTCACCAGGGTTTTTAAGAGAGCCCAGTTACGCCGGAGTCTCTCGGACATCTTTACAGCACAACGCATACAGCGTGGAATGTGCGAGCCCGCATAAAATTCACTTTTTAGAAGCGATTTTCTTCTGCACATAGACAGCTGGTAACGCCGGTGGAAACAACCCCGTCCGTAAGCGGTGATCCTCCGGTGTATTAGCTCTCAAATCGACCAGCAAATACCCATAAGGCTCCCGCGTAGCATCCTCAAAGGCTTCTAGGAAAAAACGTGTTTTTCCGGGGTACATCTGACGAGCTAGTGTTAAAATTTGTAATTTATCTCGAGGGTTGTTAAAAAGGACCATGTACTTTGTGTTTAAATTTATGGTGCGGCTTTTCTTACCCTGACAAAATATGTTTTGTACCAGGTAGAAAATACTGAGATTTCTGTGGTGCACATACTTGGTGAACGCTTTTTCTATCTCACAATTTTCGCTAGCGCTATCCATGAGATCATCAACAATCGCCAAATTCACCTTGCCCGGTGGGAATAATTCATCATCTACGAATGTATTCGGCAGACCCTCCACAAATCTGGTGTTGGGAAAAGAGAGAGAGATTTCATCATATAGCTTCTGCCAGCATGAATAAAACCAAACAATATTATCCGGCTTGTGAGAAAAACTACTTTCAATATTATACAGCAATTGTTTTACAAAATAACTCTTTCCAGAATTAGACGGCCCCGCTAGAATGCACGAGAGCGGGTGTTGTAGCCTCGTGTCCATCACAATACTGTGCTAATAGCCGTACGGCAGTGTGGTGAATTCGTCTAGTAGTCGACGCTTTGTGTAGACACACTTCTGGGTCTTTTGTAGGACACGGGATTCAATATTCCAATATTTTTTATCTCTCACAATGCCCTGCTGCTGTACGACGATGCGCTTCTGAGTTTCTGCGTCTGAATTACGGGGGTAGTCCAGAACTAGATCTTTCAGACTGCTAAAATTGATAGATTGCGAGTTACCAACATTTAGCGTTATTCCCTTCACTTTTAAGACAGTCTTCCCTGTGTTGAGCTTGTACCCGTAAGTTTTGGGCCCTGCAGAAACAAACTCTGTGATGTATGTGCCCTCGGGTATCTCACTCGTCAATTCCCCCAGGTAATCACCTAGAGGCGGCTGCCACTCACCTTCCCTGTGCACAAAAATAACTGAATCTGTGTCGTGATAAAGGCACCTCTCCTGCAGCCTGTCCAGCAGAGAATAGAGCTCTAGCCGCGCATACGCTGTGGTAAAGCAGGCTATAAAGATGTTTGTGTTTCTGTTGACTGTGTGGTGCCCCTCCGCATATTTCCAGTTAATGGTAGCGGTTTCGTCATCGATAAAATCCAGCGTAGAAATGTCATAGTAGGGCAGGAAGAGATACCTAAAAAGCTCATCAGGATCCCTAACAATCTTGGTGCTTGGTAGATTGGCCTTCTGAGCAAACTTTCCCCATAAAGAATTTAAGAAAAGTTTGGAGATCTGTCTTTTAGCGGGGTTGACGGCTATATTTTCAGGTCGTAACCGTACACCCTCTTTTTCAAGAAAACTGTCAATGTACTGCTTTTTCTTGGTATCATCAGTGCACCAGCTAGGATACCCTGAAGCCTCCTGCTTATCCCTAAGGTGTAATTTAATGTAGCGAGCAAACAGATCATCGCTGGTGTTTGGAAAATGCCATATTTCATAGATGCGGGCGATCCGGTACCCTTTATCTATCGCCAGCTCGAGCTCTATGGTGCACCAGGTACCTGTCAGGGAGCATTCTTCATCACTATGACGGCACTCCTCTGCCTCTGAATTTACAGCGCATGTATAGCAGAGGGGGAACATCAATTTTTTGTCGAGTTTTACAGGTAGAACGGGAAAAAATAAATCTCTCGGGGATAGACCTTGACTCTAGCTAAACCAAAGTATTTTTTAATGAAACCAAAGTTGTCATAGATGATGTCGGGGTGACCTACAGGGTATGTTTTAGTTTTGTTTACAAAGGGGTACAGACTGGTGAAGTCGTAGTAATGTAAAGTCTCATCAGCTTCAACCTGGTGATAGAGCTTAATGGCGTTAGTTCGACCCCCATAAAGTGCATCGCGGGGGTCTAAGGGAGCGGGAAAATCCATTTGATGGAGAAATGCCTGGAGGTTAGAATCGTTTTTAACCATTTCACGCCACTCGTGCTCCCATATCACTCTTATGGTGTACCCGCGCAGCTGCATGTAACGCTTTTTAGCTAAAAAGACATGATATAATTGACCGTAGGTGGTGTTTGTAACTTTATTTGTATCATTCTCATTATAGCACGATGGGCACCCGTGGAAAAAACAGCCTTGAAATTCAAAAGCTATGTGCTGGCCGTTAACATAGGCATAACCATCTAGAAAATACTGACCGAGTTGTTTCTACCCCCTCTTAAGGCATGCTGAATGTCAATGTTCTCGGTATGCGCTACATACATGAGCCATTGTATAGCGGCGGATGAGTAACGCTTTTTCGTCTTGTGATAATTATCACCCGGTAAAATGGCAATCGTTTTTTCTGGTAGAAATTTAAACCGATACATTGACATACATACAGAGGCCAGGGTGATGAGCTGAAATGGGTCAATACAGCTGCTCTCCACAACCATTTCTTTTTGAATGTCACAGTATTTTTTAACACTTTTCAGCGTCATTTCCATAATGCGTTCTCTATAGATCTCACAGGCGCGTCTCAAAATTTCAACATCCTGTTTGCAGTATGATTTTAGTTCACACTTGAAGTCAAAAACTGTGTGTTTCTGGCCCTCATGCCAGGACAGGAACTCTACCTTCTCATCCGGGGCCATGTACTCCAACCCATAATATTTCACATCGGGTATGGGACCTACATAGCTTTGGTTTTCACGGGTGTAAAAAAAGTGTGGAAAATGACCTTTGGCACCTGAAAAGCCCATGGCCTGAGGTAATTTACTGAGCTTCATGGGGATAAAATTTAGCGAATCTATGAATCTTATAGACAAATCGGGCACCGTCACACACAAGAGCCGGCCACCTTGGGCTATCAGCTTTACCTGTAGCTTTTCAAAAATCAGCTCCTTAACAATAAAGTAAGAATCATAGCGCCCTGCATTGTGGGCTATAAATGTATACCCTGAAAATTTCCCGCTGGTAAAGAACAGTAGAAAGTAGTGCGTACAACTATCACCTTCAAACTCCCAGGACTGTTCACCACTCAGAGTTGTGGCATAAATGTAATTTGGGATGTGTGTGCCTGTCTCTTGCATACATTCAAAATCGTAAAAGATACAACAATCTGTTTCGTCCTCCGCTACATAGCGTCGCATGTAACAGAGATGGGCGTCAAATTTATTTACACGCGCACGACATATGGTGCAACGTAGCCCCGCACATTCATGCACGCCCTCGCTATTCCTGAACACAAAGCGCTGACACTCATCACAAAATATTTTAAGCCTGCAGAATGGCGGATCATTCAGAGCTAATTGTTTGTGGCGCTCTAAACACTTACTAGAGCGACAATGAACCCGACATACGGGGCACCGTGGAGTTTGTTGTACACCTGCACACTCCACACAATCTACTCTTTGACAAGCTTTACAAAAATATTGACATGAATGGGTGTTCTTCTTATTATACAATGAATTGCAGAGCTCACAAAAGTAATCGCTCCCGATAAAGCCTTTCATATTCTTGATACCGTAGTAGTGGTTATCATGGAACAGTATGAATACGGTTTTAGCACTAGTTGCATTGTCGGTCTGAAAGTAGCGCCAATCACCCTGACTGTAGTACAGTACTTTAATGGTGACCCCCAAGTAGTTCTCGAATGCTGGAATGTCGCTAAAACTCACTAACCGCTCATCAGGGATCCCCAGCGCCGTGTGTATGTTTTTAGAGCGATTCAGTAAAACAGCATCACCGACATCCGCGTCCTCTATCAGGGCGCACACACTAGCGGCCAAACACAGATTTGTACTGTAATTGTTAAAATCATACAGCCACCGCATCTTTTGTTTAATGATTCGACTGCTCGCTATAGATTTCAGGCGTCTTTTTACACCGCCTCGTCGGTTTTTAACGGTAGTGATGACTAGTTTTAGGGTATTGCTTGCCAAGCATTCAGCATTACTTTGAAGTGTGCGAGCAACAGCATTTAAAAAAGATTCAGAATTAAAATCCTCCCGGCTCTGCTTTGTAGTGAAAATGGGGTCTAAAGCATCACCACCTTCAAGCCTTAACTGTACAAAGTCGCCCGGTTCAATGTCCCTAATGACTCTATCCAGTAATGACTGAATACTGTCGTGAACAATGTTCACAGCCTCGACAAAGGATCGTACACGCTCCAAATTTACAAACCTAAAATGATCGGTATGTATGCGTGCACTGAAATTACGGTTGTCCCTCTGGTGATGATGGAAGTGTTGTAAAAATACTGTATGATCCGATCCCCTCACATCATCAGCAGAGTTAGCATCCGCAGCAGAGGCTTGTGAGCTTTGTGCACCGGAACGGACGTCATTTTCAGTGCCATCATGGCTATGTGAGACAGGAGCATCTGTGTGTGGTGGCTCCGGGGCTGGCTGTGGTGGTATAGCAGGACAGGTGATTCCACCCCGACGCCTAGCGCATATTGCGCGTCGAGCACTGACCAGTAGTTTTAGAGCTCGTTTTATAACTCTGGACCTATTATAACGGGCTGTTTTAGTTGGTTTATGCAGGCCCGATCCGCTCATATTTAGTCATAACGGGTTAGCACCATCGGGTATCTCGGTGTCTACTTGCATCTGGCGAAGCGCGTATAGCTCGGCCTTACAGGCATCTGTTGTGACTACTTCAGACAGCAATCTTTCAAAAGTATTACAGAAAAACACTATTTTGGGTAGCCAGATTTTGTAACGTAAGTAACGATCTAACTGCTCCTTAAACACTGCGGCTCCGGCGGGGGCCCACCCAATGGCGTCATACATCTGCGCTGTAGCGATCGGAGATACAGAATTCCCACTGTTAACAGCTAGAGTGGCTGCAGAATCCGCAATGCTAACAGCTAGAGTGGCTGCAGAATCCGCACTGCTAACAGCTACAGAGACCGCAGAATCCGCACTGCTAACAGGTACAGAGACCGCAGAATCCGCACTGCTAACAGGTACAGAGACAGCAGAATTCGCACTGCTAACAAGTACAGAGGCCGCAGAACACGTATTGCTAACAGCTACAGACACATCTGTATGAAGCCTCGGCTTTTTACACACTTTATGCTTAGTCGTTAACAATCTCTTTAACCCCATCACAACATTAACTGGATTAGATACAGCAGCGTGAGATGTGGTGGGTAAATTAATGGTATCCAACAGTTCAATACCCGTGGAATTAGTGGACACAGTTACAGATGGCAGTAAAGGCTGTATAGCATGAGTGGTCCGTATAATGATCGGTTCTACGGTGCGCTTCTTACCATCAGCGAGCTGATCAATCTCACGGTCAAGCGCCTCACGAGTCTGTCGGGTTGTGGGATTCATGGCGGAAAATGTGACTGGTGATGTTTCTGAAATATGCTTAGTTTTCTGCGCGTGTTTACGTGGCCGCTCCTGTACTTCAGAGTATAGTTCAGCGTCATTCACTGCACCGCGGGATGGTTGCGCGCCGCTTGAATGGGACAGCATACCCGGCATCAGATAGAACTGCTGTTGCGGCTGTGGGCCGGCAGGGCCCATAGGTGTCTGTATCGGCGTCAAGAATGGCTCTGCGTGGTTCTCGTTGAGACGTAGTGTTTGCAGAGGGGTCGTGGTTATTTTTCTCTCGACTTTAGATTTATCTGTGGATGAGATTGTATATGTGTCAATCTGACTTTACAACTATCTTTAAGGAAAGATTCTACATGCAGCGGATACGTGCGGAACATCGCGATCCTAGGTGTGACAAGAGTGACATACGATGTATTAAGACTAGCCTGATATATCAAAATATACACTTACCGGTTAACGATGATGCCTGCACGTTTGTAGCAGTGGTTTCTGGGACGTCTGAGGCGTTCTCCACTAGCAGGTGTATATTCTCTTTTGTAAATATCGTCCTCCTAGATTTCACTTTACGCGCTATAAATAATAATAATCATTAGAAGGCCCATCAACAATTTTCTCCAGTCGTTTGGGCAAAACAGTTTTTCATGCGGCACGTACCTTTATCTTTCTTGACAGCCGCCAGGCTTCGCTTTTTAGGAGCTTTAGAAAATGCGACGTCTTCTTGGGCTCTGTTAGTGCCAGGGTTCATAGGCATTTCGGCCGAATCCAGCTCCGCTATCATTGCGACATCTGTAAGGAGTTAATATTCACTTACACACTTAAATTCACATAGTTAAGTGTTATATATATATATATATACAGACACGCAGAAACACAGCGTACCCTCGATGCCCGGTGCTGAAAGGCCATCCCATGGCGCGGCAGCACTAGAAGCATTACAAGCGACAGCTGGTGAAATACAGGCCTCGGGGTCCAAATAGTTCAAGGTAGCGAAAACCTCATCTGGCAGATAGCTGCTCATTATACACGGTTCTTAAAGAATAAAGCAAAAATAATATGCAAAACAACTCTATATATATATATACACACACACACACACAACCACGCATCCACACAACGTACCCGCGCTGGGCAGAGCCGCCTGACCGCTCACGCTCCACGCATCACTAGCGTTACTACACGCTGCAGCAGGTAAAATACAGGCCTCGGGGTACGAATAGTTCATGGTGGCAAAAACTTCATCAGGCAGATCGCAGCTCATTATACACGGTTCTTAAAGAATAAAGCAAAAATAATATGCAAAACAACTCTCTATATATATATATATACACACACACACACACACAACCACGCATCCACACAACGTACCCGCGCTGGGCAGTGCCGCCTGACCCCTCACGTTCCATCCATCATTAGCGTTACTAGACGCAGCCTCGGGTAAAATTGTGGGGGCAGGATCAGAATGCTTCATGGTAGATGAAATCCCATCAGATACGTACACCTTCATTATACACGGATCTTAAAGAATAAAGCGGTATAAAAAATGATGTGCAAAATGCCTCTTAACTATAACACCCCAATGTGTCTATATAATTCAGACATCTAAAAATAAAATTAACTGTATGAATTTTAGCGTCAATCTACAGTAATTAAATATTCAGCTATTATCCAACACAAGCGTAGTATATTATTAAAACACGAGTAAGCTATTCAGGCAAATACTACACAAACTTAATATAATTGAAAACGAAATCCATAAAAAATACTCACTTCAGATCTGGAGTGTGTTCTGTGAGCTGTGAAGTCTTACAGGTGAGCTGTGTGTCGCTTGGGATCAGGTGCTGTATTTATTAGGGCTAGCAGCGAGAGCACGCCCACTGTCACTGCCCCCAATGATGAGAAAGAAAAAAATCTATTAATGTTTTACAGAGACATCATGCCTGCTAAGGGTCCTGAAGCAATATTAAAGAAGCAATATTTCACGCCCGAAGCCCCTGCATCATTCAGCGGCATTACAAATCTATACAGATCGGTTAGAACGCATGGTATAAAACAACATGAGGTGGTCGATTGGCTGAATAAACAAGATGCTTACACCCTGCATAAACCTGTAAGGACAAGATTCTCTACCAATAAAATCTTTGTCGCGGACGTTGATTCGCAATGGCAGGCTGATTTGGTTAGCTTAATTGAATATTCTAGGGAAAATGACGCCGTGAAATATCTACTGACTGTGATAGACGTACTATCCAAACACGCCTGGGTTGTTGCTCTGCACAACAAAACCGGGGTGACTGTAGCTCGTTCGTTCGAATTAATATTTGGAAACGCCCGACGCACCCCGCAGAAACTACAGACGGATCGTGGCAAAGAATTTATGAATTCACACATGAAACGTGTTTGTAAAATGCATAAAATACATCATTTTTTCACCAACAATACCGTAAAGGCCGCTATAGTTGAGAGATTTAATCGTACATTAAAAACACGTATGTGGCGCTATCTGACGAAACATAATACCTTTAGGTATATCGACATTTTACCAGGTTTGGTGCACAGTTACAACCACACCTTTCACACCACGATACAGACACGTCCGTGCGATGTGACGAAGCAGAACTCGTTACAGATATGGAAAAATATTTATAGCGGTATCGTGGCTAAAAAGCGTATTAAGCCATCTTTAAAAATTGGAGATCATGTCAGAATATCTCGTTTTAAGAACCCTTTTACGAAGGGTTATGAGCAGACATTCAGCGAGGAGATATTTTTAATTAGCGCCATTTCCAATAAATTTCATAAGCCTCTCTATAAAATTAACGATTTAGCGGGCGACGCTATCGAGGGATCATTTTATAAGGAGGAGCTGCAAAAAATACATTTCAATGAAAACCGCGCCTACCGCGTTGAGGCAATTTGAGAAAAAAACGTGTATGGGGGGCGATTCACTGCTATATTAAATGAAAAGGTTATCCTGATAAATTTAATTCGTGGGTACCCGCGTCGGCTCTGACGGACATATAACCATGGAATCCGAATCCTTCTTTATCACCCTTCCCTCCAACGCTTCTGGCGATATATATCCTGAAAACACAATCGCCGAGTATACCACAAAATTATCTAAACCCGTTCAGCTTTCAGGACAATACGAAGTTGCTCTAACTGAGATTCAGTACCCCCATACATGGTACACGTTTGAGCGGGGTGAAGGGAACTTCTATATAGGCAAGCGGGGTGATGTGATGCAGGAATATTATGTGAAGCCCAGTTTTTATAACACAATACCGGATCTCATACGTGCTATTAATGAGAGAATTGATATTTTGAAGCTTGCCAGCGACGGTTTTAAGCTGCGCTATGACGAAGTGCGGAGGAGTGTTACCCTACCGGATTCCCCCACGATACAATTTGCCCCGGGTCAGAAATTGGGACATATTTTAGGCCTCCAGCCATACATCGAAGCGTATGATAATAACCAGACTGAGCGGAAGAAGATTTATGCCGATATAAAAGCCGGTTTTTATACATTATTTATTTACAGCGACATCATCCAGCATCAGCTTGTGGGCGGCAGCTACGTACAACTTCTGAGAACGGCGCAAATAAGCGGCAAGAGCGGTGAAATTACCACGCTTCAATACACACGACCCGATTATGTGCCCTTATGCAAGCATCATTTTGACTCTGTAACAATCTCCATCTTATCGGACCAGGGCACTCCAGTTAAATTCAAGTACGGAAAGTGTATTGTGAGACTACATTTCCGGAAGAGACGCGATTAGCACGCTAGAAAATGGTGGCTCAGAGGCCGTACGGGGACCCAGCTGTTTATGCCCGGTACTATATTGCACAGTCTGGGCACGGATTAGAGGGGTTCAGCGGGAGCGAGTACATGTACGGATCGGGTCTGGCTGGGATATTTAAAGGCTTATTTCGGCGTGCTGTACCGCTTTTCAGAAGAGGCTTAGAATTGGTAAAACCACACGTGAAGACGGCTGTCAAAAACATTGCTAAAGACGCCGTCACATCTGTCTCATCAGCGCTTATGAATCGTATAAATACACATCCCGAGCAAGGTGGCGCGGGTCTAGTTTATGTCGCTAAAAAATCACATAAAAGAAAGCGTCGCTCATGCCCCGCTTTACCCCGATCCTCATGAATAAAAAACCAGCCAAGCGTCGACACCGTCAGAAACGAGTGAGACGTACTGCTGAGGACATCTTCTGATCAACATGGCTTTCCTGCACGATGCTTCTGTAGAGTGCGCTAAATCTGAACTGGATATTTTTGACATACCGCCGACACAGACGAGTATAGAGAAATCCCTATTTGTAGAAGTTCAGCCGATTGCCGCTCTGACGGATAATGCTCCGCTGGAATTTTTCATATCGGGTAGCGGGGATTATTATTACGACCTGAATAACACCCTGCTGTACATAAATTGTCGCATCGTCAAGCAGGATAATTCGAATATCGCCGATGACGCCCGTGTAGCCCTCATAAACTACCCTCTTGCCACACTCTTTAATCAGGTCGATATTACTCTGGGGGACCGTGTTATCTCACAATCGGACAATCTCTACAGCTATAGAGCGTACATAGAGACTCTCTTAAATTACAGTTCACAGACGCTGTCCTCGCAATTTACTGCCGGATTGTTCTATAAAGACACAGCTGGTCACCATAATGACCGAAGCTTGGATGGCCCAAATGCAGGATTTATTAAAAGAGCCGCTGCAACCCACCGCTCCAAACCCCTGGACCTCATTGGTCCAATTTTTGGTGATATATTTAATCAACCAAAGCTAATATTGAACGGACTCGATCTTAAGGTTAAGCTAACGAGAAATAAGGACGCTTTCTGCCTCATGTCGGCTGAGGCCGATCCGCTGAAAGTGCAAATCATGCAAGCCGCTCTCTTTGTAAAGAGAGTACAAGTGTCCCCGGCGGTCCGAATAGGCCACAGTCAGGCCCTCTTGGCATCGACAGCCAAGTACGCTATTGACAGGACATGCATGAAAGTGTACAGTATAGCCGCTGGAACACGGATCACGAACCACGAGAATCTCTTCCTAGGCCAGATACCGAAAACTGTTATATTGGGTTTTGTAGATAATGAAGCATTTAGCGGGTCTTACGCCAGAAATCCCCTGTTCTTCCATCACTACAACGTCAATCACGCAGCCCTCTACCTGGACGGACAACAGATCCCTGCGAGGCTTATAACCCTAACTTTAATGACTACTTAGCCGTCAGAGAGTATATGGCTCTCGCACATATATCAGGCAAGCAGAAAGCTGATTGTGCCATGGCCGTGGATCGTGAAGAGTTTATGTCCGGATTCACTCTGTTTGCATTTGATTTATCAGCTGATCAGGAACCCGGCGGTCATTTCTCCCTCATTAAAACAGGTAACCTACGGGCTGAAGTCCGGTTTGCACTAGCGACACCCCATACGATAAACATGATTGTTTTTGCAATCAACCCGGCCATTCTGGAAATTAATAATAGAAGAGAGATCTTGTACGATTTTAATTAGTGATGGATAGCCTGCAACTCACGACCATACTGAAGGGGGATAGCTTTACAGAGCGTGTGTTTGGCGGTGTGTTTCCGTGTGATTTGCTTCCACCACATCGGGTAAATCAACGCCCTGTCGGATTCATCGTAAATACAGACCCCGCACACCAACCTGGCAGACACTGGATATTAATTGTGCTCTGTGACGCCAAGAACGCCATATTTTTTGATAGCTACGGATTATGTGCTGACAACGCTATCTTTCCGAGCGAGTTTGTGACTTTCCTGAACACGAATTGTGAGACTTATTATTACCAAAGCAACCAGATCCAAGACACGTATAGTACTGTCTGTGGGCACTACTGCCTGTACTTTTTACATTTCTTAGCTCGGAACATACCGTTCAGTAAGATATTGGAGAAGTTTTCTGCTGATAAACCGCGTAATGATACAATTGTGAGAAATTTCATTGCTGAGAAGAAATCAACTTTAAAAAACCCTCACTACACGTGTTGGAGCATTCAACAGCGTTGTTCCTGTCTAGAGAGAATCCCATGACCTGTATTGCCATTTGTGTCGACATTTTGGTGTCACAATTAATTCAATGCTTGAAATGTCTTTGAGATGTATTTATTTATTACAGTAAAATCATGATTATTTCTGGCAATAAACGTTTTTAATATGAATGATCTCTTATGCCTGTCATTTCCACACAGCTTCCCACAGAGTGGTAGTGTGGGAAGACCTTCAGAAACCCATTGTTTTAAAATCACATTAGTGCATGTTATATTTGCTAGAAACCTTCGGTTTTATGGGCACTGCTATCAGAATACACATAAATGTGTTGGTTTTAAAAGATCCCACTGACTATACACAATGCAATACTATTTACTGTTTGCCTGAATTACCGTAGCATCGACCTTCACTCATTCTGACAATTCAGGTCAACACTGTTGTACTACAATTCTATGTGCCAATAAAGATGTATATCTATGTACCATGTTAGCTAGTAAATAGAAAAATATTTAGACTTCTAACACAACCCAAAGCCTTGTACACACAGATTGATAATAGCTTACCGATCTGTAACAAACATGCCAAGATTCTTCTTAGTATACACTGAATTGCTGAGATAAGTGTAGATACACTGCCAAGCTAAAAATATATATACTGAATAAAACTATAAGTTGAGCGTCATAATTCCAAATGTGTTATAAGGTGATACTTCAAATTAAACTGCCTTTGCAGCTGTAGTTTAAAACTTATATCTTGGATAATACTAAAAATAAACACATTTTAGCAGCTTGATACATCTAACCATGCCAAGATTCTTCTTAGTATACATTGAATTGCAGAGATAAGTGTAGATACATTGCCAAGCTAAAAATATATATACTGAATAAAACTATAAGTTGAGCGTCATAATTCCGGGGGACATTTATACAAGCCTGCTAGAAATGAGCTTTACATACATTTACTGATGGATTCTAATACAGACATTTACTGGGTGCTTCTAATACAAACCCTTTACAGTTCATGTCAGGGCACTCTCTGCTAGAAAATAGCTTTACATCTACGGATGGAGTTAAAACTACCCTTTAATACAGTAAAACTCCACAGACTAATCTAATCCAGTGGATAAAATATCAATAGACATGAATAAATCACTTTGATTGAAATTCACAAATCCAGCAGCTCAGATTTCTCAGCCTGAGCAAAGTTCAGATCTCACAGCCTGAGCAAAGTTCACACAGAAGACGGATTAAATGATAGGGGGCGTGTCGACCTGTCAGATTTGAGTTTGATGAGTAATACAGTTCCTATACTACTGGTGCTGTTTCACTGGTGATAGTGAAATGGGTCTCTCAGCCTTTCAGGGTTATGCGCGAGTATGATGCCACGTCAGTGACTGCGTGGGGCACACTCTCTCACTCCCTGTGCCCTCCTGTGCCCGTGTGGACAGGGAGTGTCTGGTTAAAACTGTGCCAAGCAGATCTTACCTGTCCCTAGGGGGTGCAGAATGTCACACATGAAAGTTTGGAGACCGCACTACGTGAGTCTTCTGATGTAATAGTGAGGTTAGGCGGGTAGCAAGGTGCAAGTTCACCCCATTAACCTTGGACATTGTTCTGACCTTCCGCTTGTTTAACCCCTTCTGCTCTGATATGCTGTTATCCTGCATTCTGATCTTAGAACGTTACCCAACTACACCTTTATCTCTTCCTTCTGTTTATGACGTACCCTCCTGGCTTTTGACCTCGGACTCCTTAACTATCTCGTCTCACGGCTTGGCCATTAGAAGTGACTCAGCGTCACATTACATCTGGCCAATATGTTTTTCTTTTTCGCCAGTATGGAGCCTGTTCACATGCTCTGTGACAAGTGGTGAATTTGACGCAGAGGGCTCAGTATCTGGCTAAGGAATGCCAGAGTCTGGAGTCATCACAATATCTTTTGCTGGGTCAGATAAAGAACTTGCTGAAGACCTCTTATAGCCCTCCACTGCTGGCAGTGGCTGTGACGTCAGTACCCTCTGATGTACAGTTGGTCTCTCCCAAACCTGTAATGACCCTCCCTGATAAATTTTCGAGTTAGAAAAATCAGTTTAGGGAATTTAGGGAGAGCTGTAGATTACTTTATACCCTGTGCCCCTGGTCATCAGGAGAGGAGTTCCAGTGGGAATAATCATGTCTAATCATGTCTCTACTGCGAAGAGACCTGGGCATTTTCCTTATCCCCACAAGCCCCAAAATGGTTTTCTGTTTCTGATTTTTTTGACAGTTTAGGTCTGATATATGAAGAACCCAACAGGATCCAGGTCCCTAAGCCTAAAATCATGAACCTGACACAGACGGGTCGCACAGCAGAGGACTACTGTACTGAGTTCTTGCAGTGGTCCACTGAAATTCTGTGGAACGATGCAGCTCTCAAGTGCCAGTTCCACAAGGGCCTTTCTGAAAGCCTTAAGGATGCTCTGGTCCTTCATGATGCCACTTGTTTTATGGTGAAGGCCATGACCCAAGCCATACAAATGGACCACAGAATCAACGAGAGACGTAGTGAACAGCAAGTTGCCCATTATACTTCCCTGGAGCAGATCCATTTACCGCAAGTGGATCCATTGGAGATTAGAGTGGCCAGTCTTCGTGGTGTGGAGAAAAGATGTAGGCAAGATCTTGGACTGTGGTCTCTTTGGACATCCTCTCAAGAATTGTTCTCAGGTTAGCCAACCAGGAGGTCACCCAGACTCTCAGGCAATGCAGCACATGTACATCATGACGATCGCCTGCTCACAGAGGGCTGTGTGCTGGCGATCACCATCGGGTGTTAGCTGATTCTGAGAGCTGATATCCAGATCTCAGAGCGAGGAGCAGTGCCTGCTCCCGGCATTTTAACCCCCTAAATGCTATGATCGGTGCAATCACAGCATTTAGAGGGCAGGCAGAGGGAAGAAAGCCCCTCTGTCTATGGATTGGAGACCCCGGGGTCACGATTGTTGCCATGGTGACCTGGATGTTGTCATGATGTCAACAGGCACTAGCAAGCTAGTTCGATCATGCGCAGTGCATGATCGAACTAACTTGTGTCTGCAGCACTGACAGGTGCTATACATTATAACTGAGATCAGACTGCAGAAAGTTAAAGTCCCATAGTGGGAATAAGTAAAAAAAAATTTTTAATTTTTTTTAAAAACTTGTAAAAATATTTAATTGAAAATCACAAAAATAATAAAAAAATAAAATATATATAAATAAATATTATTATGAAAAAAAAGCAAACAAGAAAAACAATAAAAGTACACATATTTGGTATTGCCGATTCCGGAACGATCCGACCTATAAAACTCTCCCACCAGTTAACCCCTTTAGTTAATACCAAACAAAAAGTGAAATAAAATGCGATCAAAAGTACGAATGTAAATAAAAATTGTACCTCTGAAAATGTCATCTTGTCCTGCAAAAATCAAGCTGCCATACAGCTCCATCAGCAGAAAAAATAAAAAGTATTTCAGAATAAAGAGATGCAAAAATAATTGTTTTTCTATAAAATTGTTTTTACTGTATAAAAGCACCAAAACATAAAAAAACTATATCAATGGGTATCGCTGTAATCGTACTGACCTGAAGAATAAAGGTTTCTCATAAATTTTGCAAAAAGAGAAAATCCAGCTCAACGATGAAGTGAAGATAAAAAAATCTTTATTATCTTGTCATTCCAAATACAGAGGAGTATCAGCATAGATGGCAGCAGATGAATGCGTTATCAACGCGTTTCAGGTGACGCAGCACCCTTAGTCATGATTTTTTTATCTTCACTTCATCGTTGAGCTGGATTTTCTCTTTTTGCATTGTTCTATATCTGACACAGCGGTTCCTTGCTCCGATTCCTGGTATGCTGCACTGGTGAGCTGGACTTTCATTTTTCTTATCAATTTTACCACACACGGAACTACATAAAAAAAGGCCCCCCAAAAATTCCTGCACTAATGGATTTTGTTTATTCTGCCTTGCAAAAATCGGAATAGAAAGTGATCAAAAAAAATATAATGAACCTGAAATGGTACCAATAAAAACATCAAAAAACAAGCCCTCACATGACATTGTCAGCAGAAATATGGAAAAATTATATCTCTCAAAATATGGTGATGCAAAAAACTAGCTTTTGAATACAAAAAAGCGTGTTTTAGTGTGTGACAGCAGCCAAACGTAAAAGCCCGATATAAATCTGGTATCGCTGTAATCGCATCAATCTGAAGTATAAATTGGTCTAATCATACAGCAAGAGGAATGGCGTAAAAAATAAATAAAACCAATTCTTCACCTGCTGTTGATTTTTTCACTCTACCTCCCAAAGATGGCAGCAAGGCCCAGCTCACATTAATCCTGCGCTCTGCACTGAACACTTACACCAGGGTTTCTGTGTAAATCTCTGAAATATGGGATTCAGATGGAACCCCAGGCGGAAGATTCCCTATGAGGCAGATGGAGGCACTGTGGACACCGTCTGGCCCATGATCCGGCGGTGTCCGTCTTTTTATTATGAGTGCATAACAGTGGCATTGGCCACAGTTTTCTTCACCTCCGAAGAAAAGGACACCGCTTAACAGAGGCCAGACAGAGTCTAGAGTAACTCTGCTGACTCATTATAGTGAATGAATTCCTCAGGGTTTTATCTGAATTACTTCACATGGAGATTTAAAGGGAAACCCCAATGTAAGTACTCAAAGTAAAGCGCCGGATAAACGTGATACATATTGTTATGTAAAATATTCCAGATAAAAGTTTCAACTCAATCCACAAAAAAAGCAAGTCCCTACTCAGGTCTGTCATTTGTTAATGGAAATATAGGGGGTTTCCACGTTACCGATAGCACAAAGGTTCTGGAAAGGTAGAATGGCTCCTCACCCTCCAAAAGAAATCCTGCAAATTCTGCACTCCCTAATCCAAATGTCCTTTTCTTCTGAGCCCCAGTGTACCTAATCCACACTTAGCATCCACATGTTTGGCATTTCTGTAGTGATGAGAGCCCGCCTAATTTACAGGTGCATGAGCTGGGCACAACGTACTGGTCACTAAAACGGCAGTTTGTATTTTTCACTCAGCAACATCCACTGCTGCTTGTTTCTTTAAAACTCCCAGGGAGTCAAAATCATCACGACACCTGTAGATAAATTCCCAAAAGGATATAATTTCCAAAATGGGGTCACTTGAGGGGATATTCTGCTCTTCTAGCACTTATGCGCAAGCTATTAAAAATTCTGCGCTCCAGGATGCCTCCTGTATAACAGTGCTGCATAGCCGTATGGCGAGACTTGGGAGGGATGGAGCTCTATTTGCCGATATCGCTTCGTCCCTCCCGAGTCTCACCGTATGGCTAAGCAGTACTGTGCAGTACTGTGCAGCCACATTTGGGGTATTTCTACATTCAGCAGAAATTGTGGGACAGATTTTTACCCATTTTGCTATTTTTACCCATTTCTCCGTGTGAAAATGTAAAATCTGGGGCTAAAACAAAATTTTGGTGGTAAAATATAATTATTTTTATCTTCATTGCCCAGTGTTATAAAATTCTGTGACCCACCTGTGGTGTCAATATGATACTGCACCCCTAGATGACTTATTTGAGAGGAGCAGTTTGTAAAATGGAGTCTTTTATGGAGGGGTTCTGCTGTTCTGGAACCTCATGGTCTCTGCTAATGTGACATGGCACCCTCAAAAGTTATAAACTTCTGTGGCACACCAGGGGGTTTTAGGTGCTCACCACACATCTATATAAGTTCTGTGAAAGGCCTAGTTTCCAAAATCGTGTCACTTGTGTTGGGTTTTCACTGTTTAGGCACATCAGGGGCTCTCCAAAGGTGACATGGCGTCCTCTAATTATTCCAGCAAATTCTGCATTCAAAAGTTCAATGGCGCTCCTTCCCTTCCAAGCCCTACTGGGCACCCAACAGTAGTTTTCCCACAGATATCGGGTATCAGCATACTCAGGAGAAATTGCACAGCAAATTGAATGGTGCAATTTCTCCTGTTACCCTTGTGAAAATGCAAAATTTTGGGAGAACAAACATTTTTGAAGGGAAAATGCGATTCTTTTATTTTCACAGCTCAACTTTATATATTTCTGTGAAGCAACTGGGGGTTCAAGGTGCTCACCACACATCTGTCACGGGTGTGTCGCCACGAAGATCGTTGCGATTACACAACCTGACTTCTCGCAGCTGAGTTTTTGGTGCTTGGTGTTTTTCGGCAGTGAGGGAGTTAATTCTCTCTCTCTCTGTGCTAGACGAGGCCCAGCCTCGCCCAGCTGCAGTTAATGCTGCAGTAATGAGATTCCTTCAAATACCTGCCGGTCTGCTAGGAATGTGTCGGTGAAAGCATTCATGCAGACCGGCAGAGCGGATCGTGGTATTGTGAAGTCTGAAGTGAAGAGTACCTGGTGTGGTTTTTTCCCCTCCTCGCTTTATCATTTATCTCCGTACCCGTTGGTGTTCCCTCTGTTGTTGTGGAGTGAGTTTTGTATGCAAGGTGGATTTTAGTTTACCCCTTGTACTGTCTCGTTAGTCTATTACTGTGTTTAGGCATATATCTTCCAGTCCCCTGTGGTTGTGATCGGGGTCCTTCTCAGGACTAGATTACTGAGGGTCAGGGATTTGCAGGAGATAGGGTTACGCTGGCGGCCTGGACCTCTGTACCATCAACAGTACCTCCAGGTAGAGGGATTAGTCAGGGCCCCTGCTTAGGGTCAGCATAGACCCCGGACCTCCTGTATGCAATGACAGCGTGACATTTTCACCGACCGCACTAAAGATTTTTCTCCAGCCACCATGGATCCAGTAGCCAGTCTAGCTCGGCAGTTGCAGAGTTTGTCCAAGGAGCTGGCGGACGTTAAGTCCAAGGTTTTGTACCCCCTGTAGCAAGCCAGTCCAGAACCTAAAGTAGCTCTCCCTGACAGGTTCACTGGGGAGCGAGACAAGTTTTTTGCTTTCCGGGAGGCATGTAAATTGTACTTTCGGCTGCGACCTCGGTCATCGGGGAGTGAAGAACAAAGGGTGGGGATTGTCATCTCGCTCCTACAAGGGGACCCCCAATCCTGGGCGTTTCTCTCCCCCCGGGCTCCCCGGCTCTCCAGTCAGTGGATAGGTTTTTCGCAGCTCTGGGTCTTGTATATGATGACCCGGATCGGATCTCTCTTGCTGAATCTAAGTTACGTAAGATACAGCAGGGAGATCGTCCGGCGGAGGAATTCTGTTCGGAGTTCCGTAGGTGGGCCACGGACACTCAGTGGAATGACCCGGCTCTTAGGAGCCAGTTTTGTCAAGGTTTATCTGACAAATTAAAGGATGTGCTGGCACAGTATGACCCTCCCACGTCACTGGAAGCCGCTATGGCCCTTGCTATTCGCATTGACAGACGGCTTCGGGAGAGGTGCGGGGTTACTCCGCCCCCTGTGATGACTCCACCTTCTACTAGGGCCCCTTATATGGAGGTTCCCCTGGTCAGTCCAGAAGAGCCGATGCAGTTAGGAGGGACATCATTCCGGGGGAGGGGATCGGCAGTGCGCCACAAGACAGGAAGGTGTTTCTTCTGCGGGAAAGGGACATTTTATTGGGGGGTGTCCATCCCGTCCTTTGCAGAGTGAGAAGTCGCCGGAAAACTATTGATCCCAGGTTGTGTGGTGGACGGCAATCTGGGAGTAGGTATTTCGTCCCTAGGTCCGTCTCAATTCCTCGTACCGGCGGAGGTGGTGGTGGGTACGAGAACTGAGAGGATATCTGTTCTTCTGGATAGTGGGGCCGGGGCTAATCTGGTGGACGCTCGGTTTGCCAGGGGTCAAGGTATGTGACTGAGTGTATTGGCTAAACCCATCCCCATATTCTCGATCGACGCCAGACCTCTCTGTCAGGGTAGTTTTTTGCAAGCAGTACATAACATAGATCTTCAAGTGGGGGCGATACATAAAGAACTGTTGTCGTGTTACGTATTGGAGGGTCTTCCCACTCCTATAGTGCTGGGTCTTCCTTGGTTAACTAAGCACAACCCGGTTATTAATTGGCAATCCAGAGAGATAAGCCAATGGAGTGAATTCTGTAATAAAAACTGCATGAATACGGTCATCGGTGCGGTCGCTCCTAGGACCTTACCTCCATTTCTGGTGGACTTTGAGGATGTATTCTCGGAGAAAGGGTGTCAAGAACTACCTCCTCATCGCGTGTATGACTGTTCTGTTAAATTGCTCCCTGGGGCCAAGTTACCGAAATCTAGGTTGTATAGCCTTTCTGGTCCTGAGAGGCAGGCCATGAAGGATTATATTTCAGAGAGTCTGGCTAAGGGGCATATTAGACCTTCATCTTCCCCGGTGGCCGCGGGGTTCTTCTTTGTGAAGAAGAAAGATGGAGGCCTACGCCTTTGCCTGGATTTCCGTGAACTTAATCGGATTACGGTCCGAGATCCGTATCCGCTCCCACTTATTCCCGATCTCTTCAATCAGATCGTGGGCGCCAAATGGTTCTCTAAGTTGGATCTCAGGGGGGCGTACAATCTGATTAGGATGAAGGAGGGGGATGAATGGAAGACGGCGTTTAACACTCCGGAGGGGCATTATGTCATGCCATTTGGTCTGACTAATGCCCCGGCGGTGTTCCAACACTTTGTTAATGACATTTTTCGCCGCCTGGTGGGACAGTTTGTTGTCATATATCTGGATGACATCTTAATTTACTCGCCGGATCTGGTGTCTCATCAGGAGCATGTTAGGCAGGTGTTGCAGATCTTGCGGGATAATAAACTGTACGCCAAATGGGAAAAGTGTGTGTTCGCCGTACAGGAACTTCAGTTTTTAGGTTTCCTGGTGTCAGCGTCCGGTTTTCCTCCTTGAAAAAATGTTTTGCTTCGGCTCCCATACTCATTCAACCGGATGCGTCACAACCGTTCATTGTGGAGGTAGACGCTTCTGAGGTAGGGGTGGGAGCGGTATTATCTCAAGGTTCGTCCCCTGGTAAGTGGCACCCGTGCGCTTTCTTCTCTAAAAAATTGTCGTCCGCTGAGAGGAATTACGATGTCTGCAATAGAGAACTCTTGGCCATTAACCCCTTCACCCCCAAGGGTGGTTTGCACGTTAATGACCGGGCCAATTTTTACAATTCTGACCACTGTCTCTTTATGAGGTTATAACTCTGGAACGCTTCAACGGATCTTCGCGATTCTGAGACTGTTTTCTCGTGACATATTGTACTTCATGTTAGTGGTAAAATTTCTTCGATATAACTTGCGTTTATTTTTGAAAAAAACGCAAATATGGCGAAAATTTTAAAATTTTGCAATTTTCAAACTTTGAATTTTTATTCCCTTAAAACAGAGAAATATATCACACAAAATAGTTAAGAAATAACATTTCCCACATGTCTACTTTACATCAGCACAATTTTGGAACCAAAATTTTTTTTGTTAGGAAGTTATAAGGGTTAAAAGTTGACCAGCGATTTCTCATTTTTACAGCAAAATTTACAAAGCCATTTTTTTTAGGGACCACCTCACATTTGAAGTCACTTTGAGGGGTCTATATGGCAGAAAATACCCAAAAGTGACACCATTCTAAAAACTGCACCCCTCAAGGTACTCAAAACCACATTCAAGAAGTTTATTAACCCTTCAGGTGCTTCACAGTAACTAAAGCAACGTGGAAGGAAAAAAATGAATATTTTACTTTTTAGCCACAAAAATTATCTTTTACAAACTTTTTTTTTATTTTCACAAGGGTAAAAGGAGAAAATGGACAGATAAGGTTGTTATGCAATTTCTCCTGAGTACGCCAATACCCCATATGTGGGGGAAAACCACTGTTTGGGCACACGGCAGAGCTCGTAAGGGAAGGAGCGACGTTTGACTTTTTCAAACTAAAATTGGCTGGAATTTAGATTGGATGCCATGTCGCGTTTGGAGAGCCCCTGATGCGCCTAAACAGTGGAAACCCCCCACAAGTGACACCATTTTGGAAACTAGACCCCCTAAGGTACTTATCTAGATCTGTTGTGAGCACTTTGAACCCTCAAGTGTTTCACAAAAGTTTATAAAGCCTGGGTGTGAAAAAAAAAAATCAATTTTCCACAAAAATGATTTTTTAGTCCCAAATTTTTGAATTTTCCCAAGGAAATTGGACCCCAAAAGTTGTTATCCAATTTGTCCTGAGTACGCTGATACCCCATATGTGGGGGGGGGAAACTGTTTGGGCGCACGGCAGGGCTTGGAAAGGAAGTAGTAACGTTTGGAATGCAGACGTTAATGGGGTCATGTTCCGTTTGCAGTGCCCCAGATGAGCCTAAACAGTGGAAACCCCCCACAAGTGACCCCATTTTGGAAACTAGACCCCCTAAGGAACTTATCTAGATCTTTGGTGAGCACTTTGAACCCCCAAGTGCTTCACACAAGTTTATAATGCCCGGGCATGAAAATAAAAAATCCTATTTTTTTTCCCACAAAAATTATCTTTTAGTCACTATTTTTTTATTTTCCCAAGGGTAACAAGAGAAATTGGACCACATAAGTTGTTGTACAATTTGTCCTGAGTACGCTGATACCCCATATGTGGGGGGGAACCACTGTTTGGGCGCACGGCAGAGCTCGGAATGGAAGGAGCACCATTTGACTTTTCCAACCAAAATTGGCTGGAATCGAGTTTGGATGCCATGTTGCATTTGGAGAGCCCCTGATGTGCCTAAACAGTGGAAACCCCCCACAAATGACCCCATTTGGGAAACTAGACCCCCTAAGGAACTTATCTAGATTTTTGATGAGCAATTTGAACCCCCAAGTGGGTGCATGGCAGAGTTTGGAAGGGAAGGAGCGCCGTCTGACTTTTTCAACGCAGAATTGGCTTTACGCCATGTCGTGTTTGGAGAGCTCCTGATCTGCCTAAACAGTGGAAACCCCCATAAATGACACCATTTTGGAAACTAGACCCCTCAAGGAACTTATCTAGATGTGTGGTGAGAACTTTGAACCCCCAGGTGTTTCACTAAAGTTTTTAACGTACAGCCGTAAAATAAAAAATCTTTTTTTTTTTTTTACAAAAATGATTTTTTTCGCCCCCAATATTTTATTTTCACAAGGGTAACAGGAGAAATTGGACCCCAAAAGTTGTTGTCCAATTTGTCCTGAGTACGCTGATGCCCAATATGTGGGAGAAAACTACTGTATGGGCGCACGTCAGGGCTCGGAAGGGAAGTAGTGACGTTTTGGATTGCAGACTTTGATGGAATGGTCTGGGTGCGTCATGTCGCATTTGGAGAGCCCCTGATGCGCCTAAACAGTGGAAACCCCCCACAAGTGACCCCATTTTGGAAAATAGACCCCACAAGGAACTTATCTAGATGTGTGGTGAGCACTTTGAACCCCAAAGTGCTTCACAGAAGTTTATAACGCACAGCCGTAAAAATAAAAATTCTTTTTTTTTTTTTTGCAAAAATGATTTTTTCACCCCAATATTTTATTTTTACAAGGGTAACAGGAGAAATTGGACCCCAAAAGTTGTTGCCCAATTTGTCCTGAGTACGCTGATACCCAATATGTGGGAGAAAACTACTGTATGGATACACGTTGGGGCTCGGAAGGGAAGTAGTGACTTTTTGGATTGCAGACTTTGATGGAATGGTCTGGGGGCGTCATGTCGCATTTGGAGAGCCCCTGATGCGCCTAAACAGTGGAAATCCCCAACAAGTGACCCCATTTTGGAAAATAGACCCCACAAGGAACTTATCTAGGTGTGTGGTGAGCGCTATGAAGCCCCAAGTGCTTCACAGAAGTTTATAATGTACAGCCGTAAAAACAAAAAAATATTTTTTTTGTACAAAAATGATATTTTCGCCCTCAGTTTTTTATTTTCCCAAGGGTAACAGAAGAAATAGGACAAATTGCACAATAACTCTTGGGGTCCAGAGTACGCTGATACCCCATATGTGGGGATAAACTACTGTTTGGACGCATGGCAGAGCTGAGAAGTGAAGGAGCACCGTTTGACTTTTTCAACGCAGAATTGGCTGGAATTGAGATCAGACGCCATGTCACATTTGGAGAGCCCCTGATGTGCCTAAACAGCGGAAACCCCCAATTCTAACTCCAACCCTAACCCCAACACACCCCTAACCCTGGTCCCAACCCTAACCACAAACCTAACCCTAACACACCCCTAATCCCAACCCTAACCCTAATCCTAACTTTAGCGCCAACCTGTAATGTATGTAGTACAGTTCATATAGCGTCTTGTGCTTGGGTGCGATGAAAACACAGGAGTCACAGGTTTGATATAGAAAAGTCCTGTATTACTTCATACAAGTTGGCAGAAATAGTCACACAGTTTGCAGACACAGAAACAGGAGACACAGCAGGCCAGAGTAATCCAAGCTCAGCAATCACTCTCCAATACAGATTCAGGATCTTCTTCTCTGTTACCGTAAGTCCATGCAAACATGGGTCTCTCAAAGAGCAGGGTTCAGAGTCCACAAGTGCTTCAGAGTTCCTCAGTAGGAATAGCTGGAGTACAAGGTCCAAGGCTTACAGGAGTCAAGTCACAGGTTCACTGCAGGCTAGATTCTGAAGCACTGATTGCTCAGCTGTGGCTGCTTAAGAAGCAAAGGAGAGAATCAGGGTGGGAACATGCAAGCTGGAAACTCCATTTTGACTGAGGGCAAGATAGCTACAGCAAGACAGAAAGTAAAATGGCTGACGAACAAACTGAGTTTCAGGAATATATACATAGAACCTTACATTACTCCCCCCTTAAGGACAACCTCCGGATGACCTCAGACCAGGCTTGTGTGGGTACCTCTGATGAAACTGACGGAGCAAGAGAGGAGCATTAACGTTATTGACCGGTTCCCATGAGTTGTCCTCCACTGGGTAGCCCTGCCATTTAATCAGATATTGTAACTGATTTCTATACAACCTGGAATCTAAAATCCTTTCAACCACAAATTCTTCCTGACCATCGACTAGCACTGGGTCAGGGCAAGGAGAGGAACGTCCAGAAAACGTATTGGGTGTCGCAGCCTTTAGTAGGGATACATGAAAGACAGGGTGGATTCTCATAGTTCTGGGCAGTTGAAGACGACAAGCAACGGCACTTATAATATTCTTCTGTAAAGACGTGATTCTTTCAGCCACTGCTGGTAAAGGCGTTTCTATGGGAAATCGTGGTAGAATGTTAGGATGATAACCTAGATTAGAGTAAAAAGGAGACTGTTTAGTGGAGGCACTCTGAGAGTTGTTATACGAGAACTCAGCTAATGGAAGTAGATCCACCCAATCATCCTGTAGGTGGCAGATAAAGCAGTGGAGATACTGCTCCAGGGTTTGATTGGTTCGTTTGGTCTGTCCATTAGTCTGGGGATGAAAAGCAGAAGAAAGGTTTACTTTAATGTCCAATGCTGCACAGAAATTTTGCCAAAACCTAGAAGTGAATTGCACCCCTCGATCCGAAATAACCTCATCCGGAACTCCATGTAAGCGAAACACATCTTTAATCATCAAATCTGATGTCTGTTTTGCAGTGGGTAAGCCGACACAAGGGATAAAATGAGCTGCCTTTGTTAGACGGTCAACCACCACTAGAATGGTGTTCTTCCCCTGAGAGGTTGGTAACTCCACAATGAAGTCCATAGAAATGGATCCCCACGGGTGGGACGGGGTGGGAAGAGGCTGTAACAGACCAGTT